>PVJS01023692.1:0-29352 GCA_004027185.1 Glis glis
TGTAGCTTGGAGATAGAATGCCCCTGGGTTCAATCCCCAGTACCACAAAAAAAAAAAAAGAAAGGGCTGAGTGAGAGCCAGGTACAGTGGTGCGCACCTGTCATCCCAGTATTTGGGAGGCTGAGACAGGAGGATCACAAGTTTGCAGCCAGCCTCAGCAACTTAGCGAGACCCTGTTTCAAAATAAAGAATAAAATAGGGCTGGGGGTGTAGCTCAGGGACAGAATGCCCCAGGTTCAATCCTCAGTACCACAAAAAGGGGGGGCTGGGGATGTAGCTTGGAGGTAGACTGCCCCTGGTTCCAATCCCAGCACCAAAATAAAATAAAATTTAGAACATGAAAGTTCTCTGGGGTCCCCTCCTCTGTGCATGTGCAGAGCCAGCCCAGAGGCACGTGGCTGGTCCTGGGGGCGGGGGCTGGGCTTCCCTCCCCAGTTGTCTGCCTTTCACCTGATTCTCACAGCGCTCAGCCTTCCACACCCCACCCCAGGCCAGCGTCAGGAGAGCCTGCATCCAGGAGGGCCACAGCCACCTCCCCGGTGGGCTGGCCACCGCGCGGGTGGCGGCCGGGCGCAGGGCTGGGGGCCCCTAGAGGAGCCCAGAGCCGGGCGCCGCCTTGCACCCCTACTTGCTGGGAGTGCCGCGCGCCACTTGTTCAGTAATTTCACGCTACGCCGCCTAACAATGTAAGCGTGGAGGCCCAATCTAAGGCTGCACTTCCCAAATGTCACTTGTTTGTGAACACATGGCTGAGCCCAAAATTGCTTTTAATATCTGGGCAGTCCCCGCCGGCCCGCTGCAGTTTCAGCTCTGACAGCCCCTCCAGGACAAGCCAGGCTGGGGCTTACAGCTCAATCTGCTGCAGGGCCTGCCGGCTCGGACGGTCGGGCGCAGACAGGCCCCGTCAACAGCACCGCCCCGCCACGCCTGACCCTCCACATCGGAAGGGGTCCTGACTGCAGGATCGCCTTCATTTAGTATTCATGTATTGCTACTGAGGATTGAACCCAGGGACATTCTACCTCTGAACTACACCCCCAGCCTGTCTTGTTTTTATTTTGAAACAGGGTCTCACTAAGTTGCTGAGGCTGGCTGTAAACCTGCGGTCCTCCTGTCTCAGCCTCCCAAGTACTGGGATGACAGGCGTGAGCCACCGCGCCCGGCTAGGATCCTCTCCTTTTTTTTTTTTTTTTTTGCAGTACCGGGGATTGAACCCAGGGGCGTTTTACCTCCGAGCTACCCCCCCGGCCCTATTTTTTATACTTTATTTTGAAACCAGGTCTCACAAAGTTGCAGAGGGCCTCACTAAGTAGCTGAGGCTGGCAGCGAACCCGGATCCTCTGGTCTCCGCCTCCCAAGTACCGGGATTACAAGCGTGCGCCACTACGCCCGGCCTGATCCTCTCCTTTTAGCCAAGCTCAGCGTCTTTACAAAGACAAGCCTGCCGCAGGGCTCTGAGTTACCCCTGGAGCGTGTCTCAAGTCTTCCTCATGACGTGGCCCGTTTCCTTTCCAAACCACACCACGGGCCAGGGCACTGCTGAGTGCCGGCCACTGGCCTCGCATGCGGGGAGCTTCCATCCCTGCACCACCCAAGAATAAAAGTTAAAACCCCACACCGAAACAACAAAAAGTTATGTCACAATAGCAAAGACAAAGGGTGGCCACTTCAGCCGGACCACGGCTGCCCAGGAGAAACGTAACACAGCACCTATGTGGCACTGATTTCCCAGTAACCAAGTTAAAAAGAAAAACAGAGGTAAAGCCCACTTCAAGAATGTATTTTTTTGGGGGGCGGTACTGGGAATTGAACCCAGGGGCATTCTACCTCCGAGCCACATCCCCAGCCCTATTTTATTCTTTATTTTGAAACAGGGCCTCACCAAGTCGCAGAGGGCCTCACAAGTTGCAGAGGCTGGCCGCGATCCTCCTGTCTCAGCCTCCTGAGTACTGGGATTACAAACGTGCACCACTATGCCTGGCTAGAATGTATTTTAAACCATTATATCTAAACACACCAGCTTACATAAACAATAGGCACGAGTCATGGGGGGTATGTGATGTTCTTTGCCATGCCCACAGTCCCTCCTCGCTGGGCATCGACTCCCACTCCCCCGGCCATGTTCCCAGGTCCCGTGGCCTGCGCACGGTCAGTGAGGCTTCAGGGCTCTTCTGCAAGGGCCTGAGGTCTCCGGAACGCGGGGTCACTCGGGATCTGGCCTGTGGGCTCTCCTCGCACCCCCTTGTCTAGATCTGGGGGATCCCATTGCCCCCCTCCTGGGCACAGATGGGGCAGGTGTGCCTGCTTCTGCTCTGGCCGGCAGCCGGAGGCTCTGCTGCTCCCAAAGGAGCCATGACAGCTGCGCCTGCTGCTAGTGAGGACGAGGCCGCCCAGCCTGGCGGACAGTGCTCACCCACTCCACCCGCAGGCGGCTGGGACAGTCAGTCACCTGCAGGGACAGTGCAGGGAGAAGCCTGCCACCCCCCCACAGCGCCTCCTACTGCCTCCTTCTGCTCCACCCTTTCCTGCCACTCCCTGCAGCCTCTGGCTGTCACCAGACCACACAGATGGGAGCACGAGGCGCAAAGAGGCATCTAAGAGGAATTTGAGAACTAGCACTTGGTTCAGAGTCAAATTTGTTGGCCAATTGTGGATCCTGCAAGACCAAGTATGGCAGGTCACTGGCAAAAGCCACCGAGCTCGCCTCCTGGCCTTTCCATAACCGCCAGGAACCCCAAGTGAGCAAGGAGCCTCGGGAAGCGCTCACAACTACCATGGAAAAGTCAGGCGAGGAAGCAGACGATAAACAGGATGGCAGGCGCGGCCCGGCGCGCTCCCGAGAGATCAACTAACCAGAATCAAACGCCCGGCCCTCAGGGCCGCAGACCACCACGGGGCGAGCCAAGGAGTCCAGCTCCGCGACCATCCAGCGGCCATGCCAGGCTGCTGGAAGCAGAACACGCTGGAGACTGCCCTGGCCACCACGCGCCCACCCGAGCTGCCCGTGCCCTCCCCTCTGCAAGGTAAAGCGCATCCTGGGACCCCAGAGACAGAGCCGGACGCGGCGTCTGGGCCCAGCCCAAGCACACGCAGCTGGCAGCCGCCGCACCGCCCCATCTGTCGCAGAGGCGGGGATGGCCACCTTCCGCTCCACGGAGACCTTTCTGGAGCACGCATGGTGCCTACCTGAGTGGCCACTTTGCCGTAATCAATCCAGCGCAGGGTGGCAAAATTGGTGGACTCGGCGCAGTTGAAGCCGTGGTTGAAGCCCGCGTGGTAGCCGTAGGGAAAGGTGATCATGAACTCCCCGGCCTCCTGCGTGATCTGCGGGGGAAGGGTGGGCAGGTGAGAAGGGAGGTGAGGTGTTACCGCAGTGCAGGAGCCGCAGGCGGCCTGGCAGGGGACGCGGAGCCCAAGGTGACGAGCGGCAGGGCTCCGCCTTTCGAGGGAGCTCTGGAAGCCGTGGGCTCTGGCCCCATTTCCACTTGGCTCGTAAGGGACTTCGGGTGGGTGGCAGGTCCCTGGCTGTGCCTCTGCACCCCTGCTCCCCCCAGCCCGGCCTGAGGTGACACACAGTCGTATCCTCCCGGGTGACCACAGACACAAATGCTTAGACTCTATCTGTGGGCACCCCTGTGGTGACAGTGGGGTCTCCCGCCTCGGAGGAGGCTGCGTCACGCTCACGGCCATGTGACGCATTCCCACCCAGGTGGGTGGGCGCAGAGGGGTGGTGCCGGTGGCAGCGGCACCCTCTGAGGGTTAGCTGCATGCACACAGCATGCCCAGGAGGTGACCCACATCTTATCGCTGTCAGGGGCCTGGGATCTTCCCACTGTACCCCAGGAAGTGGCTCTAAATGAGGTCACCAAGACCAAAGAAACACCCCGGTACGCAGCGGGGACTCCACGCCATCAGCTAGAACCAAATCAGTTCCAATGGCCGAGACAGACTGTCCGTCTCTGCCACACGGCCCAGGCCAAAGAGCTGGCCTGAGTGGGGGCAGGGCGCAGTGACACCAGACCAGGGGCATCCGGAACAGCCACGCAAGGCCCGGCGGTGAAGGGGGCTCCTACCAGCTGGGGGCACAGCCTCCTCCCTGGGCACTACCCTTCCGGTGGGGTGCTCCAGGTGACCACTCTGACCTGCCACTCTGCCGCAGACTGCTGGGCTCATCAACGAAGCCCTTCGAAAGGCCCGTATCCAGAAACACCCGTGACACACAGCAAGGGTAATCACTCCCGTGCACCAGCTCCCGGACTCGCACAAAGTGTTCCGAAGAGCCGGGGCTGGGGTCTATTTCCCAGAGGGGGAACGAGGCTTTCTCTGAAGCCCGGCGGGCTCCTCTTTGCACACAGCCTACGTAAGAAGCGCCCAGCATGGCCAGGGTCGTCGACATTCTAAGCGTGGCACACGCCCGAAGAGGAGAGCGCTTCCCATCCAAGGCAGGACCCATCCCCAGACCCGCATCCAAACACTCCAAACACGCATGCGCCACCCGCAGCTCCCCAGGCCATGCCTCCATCTCTCTGCAGGGAATGAGGGTGGCCGGTTGCTGAGCCGGGCTCAGGTGTCTGAGTTCACAGGTCGTGGCCCAGCAGCAGCGGCACCATCCTGCCATCATGCCCCTCACTGGCAAGTGGTGCCTGTTCTTTTAGTGGTACCGGGGATTGAACCCAGGGATAGTCTACCTCTGAGCTCCACCCCCAACCTATTTTACTTTGATTCTGAAACAAGGTTCCGCTAGGTGGATGAGGTCTCACTACTTTGCTGAGGCAGTACTGGGATGACAGGCGTGCGCCACCGCCCAGCCGTGCAGCGTGCCCCCTGGTTTTGACCACCTCTCTGAGCTCCACGGGCACCGAACGCCGAGTCCTGTTGGTTCGTCTGTGCGTCTCCTTTCCTACGATGTCTGTTCGGACCCTTGACCCGTTTACTGGCTTCTTCATCTTCTTATTGTGAGTAGTAGGTGTTCTCAGACCTGCTGATCTGAATGTATTCCCCCCGAGAGATGAGCAGAAATCACTGGATTCATTTAAGTAGCCAATGAGAAGCTATAATCCTGGCAGGCTTGGAGGAGGGGGATAGCAGGAGATGGGGGGGGTAAGACGTCCAGAAGCCAGCCACCGCGTCAAAGATCAATCAAAACTGACACAGCCTGGAGAAAAGCCAGTCCTTAAGAACACTACGATATTTTTCTTTTCAAATAATTAATTGCACCACTCAAGGGAAGTCACTGTGCATTAAGTGATATTTTTAAGTTCCTGTCCAAGTGACAGCTGCGTGCGGAGGGACGGGTGTGCGGCAGGGAGAACACGCAGTGTCCCCAAGGTCCCGGCGACCGCCGTCCGCGGCGGGTTCCTCCTGCCCTCTTCTGCGCTTCACTCGGTCTCCACGTGGTCGGGCTGGGTGAAATGACACCCAAGTGAAGGTTAGGGCTTAAGAACTACAATACAAGTACTGATTTTCTTGGCCTGTTGCAGCTGACCAATGGCTTTTCAAAGCCCCTGCTGACTCTTTCTCCTTTTTTTTGCGGTAGGGCATTCTACCTCTGAGCTACACCCCAGCCCTATTTTATTCTTTATTTTGAAACGGGGTCTCACTAGACTGCGGAGGGCCTGAGTTTCTGAGGCTGGCCGCGAACCTGCGATCCTCCTATCTCAGCCTCCCGAGTACTGG
Source organism: Glis glis (assembly GCA_004027185.1). Lineage (NCBI taxonomy): Eukaryota > Metazoa > Chordata > Mammalia > Rodentia > Gliridae > Glis > Glis glis. Next base: position 5,677 of record PVJS01023692.1, read on the forward strand.
GATGACAAGCACGCGCCACCACGCCCATCTCTGACTCTTCCTCTAACCCAGGCTGGACATCCCCCTTCCAGAGCTGTCCCACGTGGTGGAGACCCAGCCTGTGGGGTCACGGAGTGGCCTGTGCTAACAGCCTCCAGACCCAGAGCCTTCTGGGGGCACGGCTGGGACTCTGGAGCCCCACTTGAAAAGCCTGATGCACGGGGCCGACATTAGGGCCCGCTGCCAGTGGTGGAGGAAACCAGGAACCGTGTGCCCTGCAAGTTCTTGCAGAACAGACGAGGAAGCCCATGGCAGATTACAGAAATACACGCTTTTAATTATTAAAAAGCTCTGCTATTGATCTGCTTTTCCTTCGAGAAGTAAATACCATTACGAAGATTTGTAAGTGGAGTGCGGAGCCGCTCGCTTGAAGGTGCCAGGAATTTAGATGAGGGAGCTGTGGCATGCTCAGGAAGGGACCTTCGTCTCCCGCCTGACTCCTCTGTGGCCTGGCAGCCCGGGGCTGCTCTCTGATGGCTGGACAGCCCGGAGGCCATGGATGCCTGCCCGAGTCGGTGAGGTTGTCCGGGAAGCGCAGACCCAGGACGGGAGCTGCTGCTGTGTGCAGCCTCGAGCATCGGTGGCCCTGGGGCTGGGAGTGAGTCGCCTGGTTCAGGTCCAGGTCCCTCTGGAAGGAGTGTCACTTGGACAAACTGGCAGAAAAATCATCACTCGTCATTTCCGTGAGCGACAGTTCCAACCAGAAGAGAGGGAGAGGGAGGAAACGGGCACCTGCATCTCTCAAATGCTGCCCGATGCGCCTGCGGGGCTGGGAGTCGGCCCAGCCATGCCTGACAGAAACAACACTCGCTCCTTGCGCTGGGCCGCGGGCGGGCGTGTGATTGAAATGTCAGAAGCAATTTCCCACGTGCTGACACTGTGGCGAGAGCGGGCGAGAGCAAGGGCCTCATATCAGAACTCACGCCTGGGCCTCACTGCTCTTCACAGGAACCTTCAAAAACACTTCCCCGGAGGGTCCTGCCTCCCGCCCGGCCCTCAGTGCACAGCCTGGCTTCTGCTCAGACTAGTCCAGAAAGTTCCAAACACAGGCCTGTCATCTGGGCCAACCTGAACTACAGGCCTGCACTTTCCTGCCCATGAAGGACTGTCTTGGGAGCGAGTGGCCTGGAGTGGATGCGCTCGCCGGGCCGGGCCAACAGCAGAAGCTGCCTCCTGGGAGCGCCAGAGCTCAGGGACCGTGTACCCAGGCTCAGGGAGGCACCTGATCCTCTGCAAGCCAGACCCCACCACGGCCTCATCCGTCACAGCCGCTCGAGGACGCAGCGGCTCAGGAGCAATAAACTGAGTGAGCTGCGGTCTCCACGCTGCAAGAGCCAGGTGTGCCGCTGCTGGCAGGCGCGCGTCTCATGGGGGCTGGCTGATACAGGCCGGCGCTGTGGGGTGGCAGCGGGGAGCCTGCCTTGGGTCCCTTGGCTCCTACATGTCAGCAGGAACTGGCCCTGCCCTGCATTTTATACCAACCCACTATGGCGCTGTGGCCCCTGCAGAGGACCCCCCCCCCGGTGGCCGCACTCTGGCGGGGTTTGGTTTGGAGGGGAGAGGAGAAAGGGCAAGCCGAACCCCACCCAAGTCAACCTCCTCCCTCTCAGGAGCTGAAGGCCAACTCCAGAGACAATGTCTAGAACCTTCTCAGGGCCAAGCGGCCCGTCTCCTGGGCCCTGCGCCCGCCCCGGGCCCGCACGCACCCGGCTGAATGGGATCCCGTACTTCTTCAGGATGATGGGCGAGATGAGGGTCATCTTGTGCCGGAGGAAGGCGTCGCAGCCCTGCGAGCTCCCGGGGAAGAAGCCTAGGGCAGGAGAGACAGCGTCAGTGCGGCCAGGGTGGGGACGCCCCCGGGGAGGTGCGCAGCTCCATGGAAAAGAAGCGTGCAGGGACCACCAGGCAGCACAGGCTCTGTGGGTGACAGCGAGGACGTCCAAGCCTCTGTTTAGCACCCACATGCTCCACAGCAGAGGCGCCCCCGAGAAGGAGGTCACCTGTCTGACAGGTGTACGTACACCCCGGGTCCCGCAGAGGGCACCTGTGGACTGGCCACTGTGACAACCGAAGAGCGCAGGCTGGGAGCAGACGGGCTGTGGCCGCCCTCCTCCAGGCCCGGGAAGAGCTGCGCTCAGAGCAGACCGCCCCAAGCGCAGCCACTCGGAGCAGGCCTCGTGCCTGCACCACCCTCATGGTCCCCGCCACCTCACAGGGAGGAACCTGAGCTCCAGGCCCCCAAAGCAGCTGGGAAATGGCAGAGCTCACCGCCCAGCCCTCGGCGGCGTGTGAGTTAGTACAAGGACACTGTCTGTCCTCTGAGCAGACCAAAACACTCCCCAGCGCATCCCCGAGCGTCAGGAAGTGCATGCCCCAGCCTGCTCTGACCGCACAGCTCACAGATGCTTCCAGACCACTTGCTGGCTGAGGCTCACGTCACGGACATGCACACCTGCCGGCTCAGGTACCGCGAGTCCTGGCCACGTCCACCCGCCCCCGGAGGAGCACACAGTCCTGCCGCACCATGCCACCTCCGCCTTCCGTGACGACTGGCCGGAAGCCAGCCCCAGCGATGAGCGCTGGTGAACCCTGCTCCCCACGCTAGCTGCTCACCGCACAGGGCCAGCCCATCCGTCACAGCCACGCCGGCGCCCCGTCCCTGCCACCACCAGGACAGAGCGCTGCCTGGCAGATTAAACAAAGGGTGGGCGGGGCAGGGGTGCCAGGGCAGCGTCCACTCCCAGAAACCTGCCCACCCCCAGACCCAGCATCCAGGCCAGCCTCAGCCCTCGACACACGTGGGCAGGTGTGCAACACAGGGCCCGCGGGAGCTCGCGGGCAGCGGGGCTGGGCTTCGAGGGCCCTGGTGCTGCAGAGACGCCCGGGCGGGAGACACAATGGCCAGGTTCTGGCAAGTATGAGGGACCACTGAATCCTGCACTCTCCTCCGCGCTAAAAGCATTTCAATTAGAATTATGACTGCCTGCCACCCGGCCGCGGCCACGCCACCGCAGTTCCTCTTTTTAATGCACAGTTTAAGTGGCTCTCATTAAAGCTCTAATAAAGACGCACATTTTAAGTGATTAGCACCAATAATGCGCCAACACATTAGGCTCTCCGTGGGCCCGCGACTCTCCTGGCAGCCCGTTTGGAGCAGAGCTATTCATTCTCCATATTAATTGCAACCCCCTTCTGCCTATCTCAGCAATAGGTCCGTGACGCAGTCCCCCAAAAAAGTTCAGAGGGCCGGAAGTCGGCCCTGGAGAGGAAGTGGCCACACCTGCCGCTGCCGCTGGTGTCTGCCACCGCTCTGCTGCTCCTGCCCTCCTCGGGGTTAATGGCGGGGCCACTCCCCGACTCTCAGGCGCCTGCTGCAGGCTGCTCCATCTGCGAGGACCGACGTGCTGAGGCCCTATTCTTCAAGACCCCCCCGTGGGAAGCCCCACTCAGTCCCATCCTGACTCACTTCCCACCCCAGCCTCGCTGAGCCCTGCACATGCCGAGTCCCGGGCAGGCCACGGGAAGGTGTCAGGGGGGCGTCTGGGCAGTGGCCCGGGAGACCCTGGCGATAGGTCTTAGCTCATCCGGGATCAGCCTTCGCTTTTGTATTAGAAAAGGCAAGCTGGAGCCGGACGTGGTGGCGCACGCTTGTAATCCCAGTACTTTGGGAGGCGGAGACCAGAGGATCTGGGTTCGTGGCCAGCCTCAGCTCTCTCTCTCTCTCCCTGTCTCTCTCTCTCTCTCTACCTAGTGAGGCCCTCCGCAACTTTGTGAGACCCAGTTTCAAAACAAAGTATAAAAAATAGGGCCGGGGGTGTAGCGCGGAGGTAGAACGCCCCTGGGTTCAATCCCCAGTACTGCAAAAAAAAAAAAAAAAAAAAAAAGAAAAGGCAAGCTGGGCGAGAGCAGGCGGACGTGGCTAACTGAAGCCTCGGTCTAAATGGAGAGAAGCTGTGGCCAAAGATCACACGCGCCTTCCTGGCTGGTCACCAGGGCCAGCGACCGCTCTGTGGCATTCTCCAGTTCACAGGCATGCTCTGCTGGATGAGGCTGCCCGAGGCGTCCACGCCCAGGCCCCAGAGCCCGTGAATGGCATCCTATGTGTTGCAAAAGGGACTCAGCAGACGGGATAAGTGAAGGACCCTGAGACAGGGGATCCCCTGAGTCCTGAGGCCCAGTGTCACTGCAGGGTTCTCGTGAGAGGGAGGCAGGGGTCAGAGGCAGAGACACTGGGAGACGCTGCGCCTCTGGCTCTGAGGATGGAGGATGGGGCCACGGGGCCTCCGGGAGCTGGAAGGGGGGACGTGGGCTCTCCCTGAGCTCCGGGGAACCGGCCCTGCGGCGCCTGGACTGTGGGCCTTCTGCTCTCCAGAGCTGTGAGGTAGGCTTGTCTTGTTTACAGCCATTAAGCAACACTGGCAAAAGAGCTAATACACCGGAGAAGATATTTCTTTACATACATTTTCTAATTAAAACTTGTAATTGTTTTAAAAAAATATAAGGGGAAAATTATTTTAATTTGTCCATTATTTTAAGTACATCAACACACAAATAGATCAGACCTTGGCCATGGCTACATCTTTGGAATTTCTACGGAAGCAGCAGGTTGCCGGGACAGGGTTTGGCCTGCCTCATAAGAACAAGACCCAAGCTTCCTGAGAAGTACTCCAAACGACAGCCACCCGGCCCGCCACCTGGACACCAGGGCCTGCGCCTTCCCTCCAGCCCATCTGTATCATTGAGTTCAATAAATACCCGCCAGCCAGCCCGCAGCCTCCAAAGTCCAGACGCCAGTGGGAAGGGGCCGAAAGCACGCGGGGGTCAAAGGCGATGGGGACAGAGGACGGCGGTTGTGCAGCCAGGGAGCCTGTGCCACGGCTGAGGGGACTTCTGGGCGAGTCCGGGCTGCCTCCCAGGACAACGGGGTCCTCGGGGCCCCTCGCAGTACCCGTGTGGCACTGAGGTCGCCCGTCTGGCTGGCACAGGGCAGGCAGCTCCACCAAGGCGGAAGCTGTCTCAGCATCTGGGACTCGCTGTGGCCCGGGTGTGGGGGTCCCCGGCTCTGACAGTGAGATGCACCCTCGTGTAACCATGGGAAGAGGAGGGGTGTCTGGGAGGTGACAGGCCTCGTGACAGGCTGGAGGGAGCACCTCCACCATGAGAGGCTGTGCACAGAGCACCAGACCCCAGATCCGCTGGCACCCCAATGGCGCTGGAGCTCCCAGCCCGCAGAGCGGTGAGTGCCACAGTGCCGTCGTTTCCACGCAGACAGAGAGGAGACTTTAATGTCTCTCTGGCACCTAGGAACCATGTGGTATCAGGAAATTTAAACTTCTGTTGGGACCAAGAGAGCAGGCGCCGTGACGGGGAGCTCCCGCGGGGACCGCGCTTCCTGCACCTGCCCTGGTGGTCGAGGTCCTTGGTGTCACCCCACCTGTGTGTCTGGCTGTCTGATACCACACTGAGGACGGCGGGGCTGAGGTCCAGGAGTCACGTGGACAAATACCCCCTGCGTAAGCATGTGCACGGCCCTGGGTTCTGTCCCCAGCATGGCAGGAAAAAAACCCCAACAACCGGACAGCAACAGCATTCTAGGGGATCCAGAGACCAGGCCCGGGGCGGGTGTGTGCGGGTGTGTGTGAGTGTGTGTGTGTGTGTGTGTGTATGTGGTGGCCATGGGCCCACCGCCCCTCCCCAGTCCCGTCCCCGCCCGCCTGCCCACGGAGCAGACACCTACCGATAGCCAGCCGCTCCAGGCGCTTGCCATGCTCGGGCGGGATGGCGTACCTACAAGAGAAGGGAGGCAGGTCAGAGGCAAGGTCCTGTGGCCAGCGCGTCCGAGCGGGACAGCGAGAGGCGGGCAGTGCTGCGAGGGGAGAAGGCTGCAGGAGGGGGTACGGGATGGAATTCCCTAAAGCGGGAGGCGTGGGTTAGGACTCAGAACCAGGCCCCGTGGCTGGTGACAGCACCGTGGCTGCCAGGAGCAGGGACACTTCCAGTTAAGTGGCACTAAACCTTGGTGAGACCCAAAAGCAAGACAGAAGATAAAAAGCACCAGACTGGAACTGCAGTGGGGGGCGGAGTCTTGAACAGAAGGCGTGTGGCCCGGCCTGTTCTCCAGGCCCGCACCATCTTCCCCCCAGCCGGGAGCCGGCGAGGACGAGAAGCTTCGGGAAGGAGAAGTGTTCACTCATCACCCACTCCGTGAGTTTATTTTTACACATTTCACATGTGAAAGATTCCTGAGGCTCCATCATCAATAAGCAAGATGTAAGGGGAAAGTTTGCAAACAGACGCGGCGGGAGTGACACGCTGCTAATGCTGCGCGCACAGGCTGTGGCGCGGCTGCTGGGACTCTGCCCGGCAGGGACGGCTGCGGAGCTCCCGCCCGGCGGGGAGCGTGCCGAGGAGCCCGGCCCACCCAGCCTCACAAAAACCGAAGCCGCCCTGCCGGACCCGGCTGAGGCCTGGGACGCGTGCGGCTGTCATGACTGGGGCGCTCCTGGCTGGACACCCACCCCAGAGAGCCATCAGCTCCGGCACCCACAGTGCCAAGAGCAAGAGACCCGCTCTAGAGCCGCGACACCAGCGTCTCACATCCTGGTCCAGGAGACGAGGGCCGCGCAGTGGCCTGTCCCTCCACCCTGGGGACGCAGGGAGCGAGACACAGGGCGCACCCGGGTGAAGACTGCCGGCTCTCCAGCCGCCGCCACCCACGCGAACAAGAAGCCGGTTGCTTTCCTGATAAAATGGAACGGGGTGGGTGTAAGAGATAAGGCGAACATCGTGTCCCTGCTAATCTAAATAGGATGCAGTAATTAATTTCTGGGCACACTCCTGGGCCCTGCTAAAGCGACCCACGCGCCTTTAACTCCATCGTTGTTCCAGAAATTTCCATTGTCCGCACAAAGTGGAGGTCATTCTTTCTGAAATGGCCTCTTATCTTTTACATAAAGATGATAAAAGTTAATCCCAATCCAAAACACCTTGGTGGGACTAGGGTCCCCCCAACAGGGAACTGAGACGTTCCGGGCCTTCTGGGAAGATGCCAGAGGACGGGAAGGAGCTGGCTTCCGGCTCCGCGGCTGCGATGATTAATGCAATATCCCCGGCCCACAATGTTGCTTTCACTTAATTACCGCCTGTAATTGGGAGTTGTAAAGATAAGATTAATTGAATCTGGTGGATGTTGAAAGTTTAATACGTTGGAACGCGGCTCCTCTGTTATCGGGAAGTACAGGCTGCAGGACGTGGCGGAGTGCTCAGAGTGCGGCCCCTGGGGAGATTAAAGAGGCTGCTGGATGGGAAGCGGGCAGCTACGCGGCTGCTGGACTCCACGCCTCCGAGCCACGTCAAGGCCCAGGTGCGAGCTGCGCCTCCCGCCATCCGGAACCACCCAGCCACAGCCTCAGGGTGCCAAGAGGCCCTGAGAACTCTGGCCCAGGAAGTCCCACTTCCAGGCCCAGGCAAGCAGGGTAGGGCTTGGGTCCCCAGGAGGCGGGAGGGGGAGGGGGAAGTGCACCGCAGCGCACACACCCGCACTGTTGGGGGTCCAGGGCAGAACAGATGATGCAGACAGAGTGGGGCCAACACCCCCACAGGGGTGTCTCCTGGAGAGACAGCAGAGCCTTGGCACCCCCCCCAGGGCCCCGAAAGCTTGGATGGGTGGCTCTCCTCACAGCCCACACCGGCCACCACGCCAGGATCCCTGACACGTGGGTTTGGCTCTGGGGTAAACAAGGGAAGCGCGGCCATTTGCGTGGAAGGTGTCGCTCGTTCACCCAAGGCAGCAGGAGCGTCAGTCTGCTGCCACCCGTGAGCAGCACTGCTTACTGGTCACCAACACGGGCGGCAGCTTGTCCCACTCCCTGGGAGCTGGGTCCCCTCACCAGCTCACACTTCACGGCCAGATCGGCCCACCGTGCCCACCCACCACCCTGGCAGCCTCTTTCTGGACGTGGCAGTTGCTTGGACAGATGGCCTCCCCAGGTCCCCTGCCCAGACCAGGGGCTCGTCCGTGAGGACCCTGGACAGTCGACACTCCCTCCCTCCAGCTCTGGGCCGCCACGCGGCCTACTCAGGGCCCTGGAGAACGGCTCTAAGTCAGAACCTCCCAGGAGAGGCATCGCGACAGGCCACATTGCCCTGGGAACTGTCATCTCAGTCACCCTCCCCTGGCGACTCGCCATGTGTGTGTGTGTGTGTGTGTGTGTGTGTGTGTGTGTGTGTGTTTTCTTTTCCTTTTTTTTTTTTTTTTGGTGCTGGGAATTGAATTCTAGGGCTTTCAACCTCTGAGCTACATTCTGTCCCTTTTTATTTTGAAACAGGGGCTTGCTAAGTAGCTGAGGCTGTCCTGGAACCTGTGATCCTCCCGCCCCAGCCTCCCCAGTGCTGGGATTCCAGGTGGGCGCCACCTAAGCCTGGCTCTGTCTCTGTATTTAAAAGCCCTCCAGGTTGCCCCCAACCCCCGCCTTCTCAGTTTCTGTGCAGAGCATTTCTGGAAGACTCTGAACTAGGAGCGGGTGAAGAACCCGGTCTGTGCCTCCCCCTGCATCCAGGTGACCTGCGCTGGCCTGTGGGTGCGATGGACTCCGTCGCTCTGGGTCCAACATCGCAGCGTGGTCAAGGGGGCTGAGGAGACGACCCGCTGAGAGAGCACCAGGCTTCCGTGAGAGATCAAGTGTTCTTAGATTAGCTGCCAGGCGCGAGGCATGTGGGGCCCCAGGAGAGAGACAGGTCCAGACGTGGTTGCTGGGGACCTGAGATGTATGACTCACACGATGGCTGAGAAACCAAATACAGCCCAGGTGGTCAGAAGCCCAGGGAGCCGTGCCTGTGGTGGTGGAGGACGGGCTCTGGACGGAAGGTTCCAAAAGGAAGTGGCATCCTGAGTCTGGGAGGCACGGGCTGGGTGGCCTGGGGAAGGTGGGCCGACCCAGCTCTCCGCCCTTCCAGGCGTCTTCTCCTCCACTCTGAGGTATGATGCATAGGGAATGTGGCCCCTCCTGATTACTGCCACCCCAAAAAGGCAAAGCTAGAACCCCCAGACCTGCAGAAGGGGCGAGAGCAGAGGAGGGGCCGCTCCAGAGAGGCGGGGCCACAGCGGGACGCAGGCCAGTGGGAGCCGCAGCCTGACCCGCCGGAGGGGCCAGGCCGTGGGGGGCTTGCACGGAGCCATTGGGAACATGCCAGACCAGCCCCCCGGGTTCTGCACACCAAGTCCCTAGTCTTTTGGTGCTGAGGTCAGAGAACAGGGAGACTGCACCAGGCTTGCCGGCCTGACTCCGGGCTGGCGGCAGAGCCACCTGGGGACCTTGCGTGTGGCCCTGACAGTCCAGAAGCTTCTACCTGCACAGTCCTGGCTGGGAGTGTGGGGCTCAGGAGGAGGATCTCGAGGACTTGGGGCGCCAGCGGCCAGGGCGGGCCGTGCAGAGGAGCGAGGAGGTGTGGCTCCTCTGGAGGCCCGCTGCTGCCTCTGGCCCGCAGGATCCGGTGCTACGGGGCCCGGGAAGAGGCTTCCCGTCCGCCATGGAAGATGCTATTAATAGTGTAATTTTCTTGGTGTTTTGTTTATTCCCCTGGAATGGCTTGATGGATGTGAATAATTATCAGACTATAAAAGCCAGCAAATGTGCTATTTTCTATCGCTCTAAATCATCAAACAAATAAAGTGTGAAACAGCATTTTTGAATATAATTTTCCCCTCTAATGGCTTAGAATTATTATCAAGAACAATGAAAATAAATAAGCAAATGCCTTGTGAGTTAAAAATTAAATGAGTGTGTCAGGAAGAGGAACACAGACTGTCTTGGGGAGCAGGGACCTGCTCAGGAGCCATTAGTCAGGATGGTGACAACAAGCAGCCGGGCTACAGACACACAGGCACTGTTCCACCGTGCCCTCAACCTCCCGGTGCCAGGGCCGCCTCCCAGGTGGGTGATGCGACGCCCGGGATGGCTGGGCTGGGGACTCTGGGCAGGGAGGTGTCGTGGCAGAACCATCTTGCTGTTCCATCACGACCGGGGCTCGGTGGCGCCGCGCCAGGCAGCGCCGGACCTACACTGGTGGCCTCTGCCTCTCCTCCCCAGGCCAAAGGGCTGCTGTCTCGCAGGCCGGCAGAAGCCGTGGCCACCCAGCAGGGACTCGGCTCTCCAAGTGCAAGCCACCCACACCGTGGCCGGCCATGCCTCTTCGGCTGGCACCTGCGGCGGCCAGGTCCCTGCTGAGAGCGGCACCTCTGTGGTGACAGGCCTGTGCTCAGGCGGTGAGGACCCCTGAGGCTCTGGGATCGGGGTCCTGAACTTGCGCCCGCCCTTTCTCACGCAACCCCTCTGCCTGGGGTAGTGGCCCCTGCCTGGGACCATCTTGTTTGGTCCCCACGGAGGCCTGGAACCAGGGGCTGGGAGTCCGTCACACCGCGCGACATTCTGCCAGTGACAACCGCAGCCTGACAGCGGGGGCTCCCATGAGGCTCCCGGCACTTAGGTGACGGTGAAAACGCCTGCAGCCTCATCCCCCCTCTGCCGAGGACGAGAGTCGAGTCCACGCAAGAGCCTTTGGAAATGTCAGCTGGGCCAAGCGCTGGAGGGCGAGCAAGTTAATTTCACAGTGTTTGCACAGGCCTGGGCAGACGGGCCCTCGCCGCTTGACGCGCTGCCGTTATGGGCACGGGGACAAGGAGGCAGAGCCCGCGCACGCCCACTGGAGGTGCCGGGGCAGGAGCGAGCCGTCGCGGATCCAGGTGCCCGAGTGGCAGGTGCGTCACTATAGCCGCAGCCACGGTACCCTGCGGCGGCCTCGGCCCCTCCGCCTGACAGCTCAGCGCGTCCTGTGAGGCTGCACAGACCCCATAGGACGATGACCCAGGCCCAGCGGGGCCTTCCCTGAGCCCTGGCGACTCCCTGCCAGCCCAGGTGCCGAGGGCCTGGCTCCTCTGACCACAGATGGAAGGCCCAGAGGAGCGATGGCTCACGGCCTGGCCAGCCAGGTCAGTGTGAGCCGCTCTCCGCCCCAGCTCTCCCTCCGGTGCTTTAAATTACACATTCAAAAAGCACCCCAGCACCGAGGCCCCGGGCTGGTGAGCCACGGCCCCTGCCCCGGGAGCGGCCCGGCACCGCAGACACACGAGGCTCCGAGTCCTCCAGGTCTCCAACAGCCAGAAGCCCAGGAGTCCAGGTCACCCATCTCCCTCTGGAAAGGCGGCAGGCCCCCGTGGTTTACTGAGCTTCTCCCCTCCTTCACACTAAACCGACAGTGCCCACTCATACACAGCTGTCAAGAAGGGAGAAGACTGGATATTGCTGAACTCGCTTTATGAATCCGCCATATTTTCTGAATGGATGAATGAATGGGACCCCCTGTCACCAACAGACAAGGACACACAGCAAATGACAGGCCAGTCTCTGTGACAGTCCTAAATCAGGTATCAGTGATCCGATGCAGAAGGGTGTTGCGAGACCAGAGTTTATCCCCAGGGATGCACACAGTCCAACTGGTAAAAGTCTACACAAAACCCACACCATCCAGTGTAGAAATCCTTAGCAAAGGGCATGGTGGTGTGCACCTGAAATCTTAGTACTTGGGAGGCTGAGACAGGAGGATTGCAAGTTTGAGGCCAGCCTCAGCAACTTAGTGAGACCCTATTTCAAAATAGAAAAATAAATAATATAGGGCTAGGGTTGCATCTCAGAGCAGAATGTTCCTGGGTTCAATTCCCAGTCTCACAAAAAAGAACAAAAAAGGTTAGGGGTGTAGCTCAGTGGTAGAATGCCCCTGGGTTCGATCCCAAGTTTCACAAAAACAAATAAGTAAGTACATAAAATAAAAATCCTGAGCCAACTAGGCCTAGGAGGGACCTGCCCACTGTTGTGTCTAACCGTGAGGCCAGAGAGGCATCCAGAAGCCCATCACAGCCAGACATCAGCACGTATCTGAGACACCGGCCAACGGAATGTGCCAAGAAAAAGACACAGGATTAGCATGAGGAGGGAGCAGACAGGCAGAAACATGATCTACCCAGGAACCTCAGAGAACCAGCTGGGCGCTGCAGCAACAGGGCGAGTCTGGCAAGGCGGCAGAACGAGCGTCACACGGGGCAGGCCCTTCCACGCCAGAAGGACGTTGGCAGCGACGAGAAGGCTGGCTAAGGCATCCCCTTGCTGGGGTCTGGAAGCAGCAGCTCCTGCCCACAGGCAGAGATGGGCCTGCCAGGCGTCTGCACTGCGCGCGTACCACTCTGCCCACGGCCGGGCCAGGGATGGAGGCGCAGGGAGGAGCGCGCAGGAGGCAGCAGACATGTCAAACGGCACTGGCTGTGGTCAAGTCCACAGCAGGAGGAGGAGACAATGATTTCTGTAATCGGGACAACAGTGGCCCTGGCGTGTCACAGCAGCGTGGGAGGTGGCTGCGCTGTGAGCAGGGTGGCCTGTCATTGCGCTGGATCCTAAATGGGGTGCCACCAACAGTGACACCGGGAAGAGAGGGGGGCCAGGCAGGCGGTGGCCCTACAGAGCATGTGGGCGGTAAAGACGCCAGGAAAACGCCTGGTCGGCGGCTCGGGGACCAGCAGGGAGCGGCGGGAGCGGCCCCTCTGCAGCCTGGGAGGGCGGAGGCCAGCCCTTCACGCTTGGGAGAGAACAGGCGACCACACAGCCATCCTGCGTTCTACTGGGCCGGCGCCTGTGTGCCCTGGGGTTTGATCATTGCTACAAAACAGGGGTTCAGCTGGCATGGGGGCACACATCAGTAATCCCAGTACTTGGGAGGCTGAGACAGGAGGATCACTGGTTTAAGACCAGCCTCAGCAACTTAGTGAGACCCTGTTTCAAAACAAAATTTTAAAAAGAGCTGGGCTGGGGGTGTAGTTTGGAGACAGAATGCCTCTGGGTTCAATCCCCAGTACCACACACATACAGAAACAAAAACAAAAAAATAGGGGTTCAGGCTGAGCTGCACAGTACCCGCCAGGCCCCTGCCACTGAAACCATCTGACACCAAACGACACTCGCCCTACTTCTGCAGGGCGATCTCAGCCTCATCCTAAGCAGAGGCAGGCTCGCCACCTGCACCAGCGCCGGGCCCTGTGTGACACAGCAGTGTGAGTCCGCAGATGGACCCGCCAGGGCCGGCGGGCTTGTCCCAGAGAGCACCTCACCGAGCCCCGGTGGCCTCATCTTCAAGATCGCTCCACAGGACAACAGATGACGGGACGTGGCATCTCACAGCAATGATGACTTCAAACAACAATGTTTTTATTAACACACACACACACACACGAGCTAGACGGAGTCCTGGAGCATGGGCTCAGAGGAAACAGGGCTGCAGAGGGGACAGGGACTACACGGTGCTGCGTGGACAGGAGGGGAAGATATGGCTGGCAGGGCCGGGCAGGGGGAGGGTTCCGGGCACCATGGCTGTTCACAGCGTGTGATGGGTCTGACGGCAGGCATCCAGCGACAGGCAGCGACGGCCCCGGAGGAGGGCCTCCTGCGCCAGCGCGGAGGGGCCGGATGTGCAGGATGCAGGCTACTGAGTGCTCTGCTGTCTGTACGAGCGCCTCAAATCCCCCTTGTTAAAGTGGCCTGAATTCCGGCTCATAAAGCAAGCAGGAGGCAGCCTCCCGTTGCGCCCGGACCCCACAGCCCGCACGGCTGGCTGCTCCCGCCACCAAACCCCTCCTCCGGCAGCCTCGTTTGTGCCCGTGCAGGGACCCCCCACCTTGGTTTATTTCTGTTCAAACATACAGGCTGTGCCAAACAGGAAGGAATAAGGCCAGGTCCACTGAGAGCAAGAAGTGTCTGGAGGGACGGGGCTGCTAGCAACAACAGGGAGGCCCAATGCACACCACGCAAGTTGAGTGGGAACACAGAGGTCCCGGCTGGAGCCAACGGGGACAGACAGACGGCGGTGGCAGAGCCGCGGTGGCAGAGCCGCCGTGGCCGGCAGCGTGGAGGTCTGCAGAGGAGCGAGCTGATGGCAGGACGCGGTGTCGGCAAGATCTGAGTCAGACGCCTCCCGTGGGCGGCCTCGGTCCACTGAAGGCCTCCAGCGCCTCTTCAACATTCACGTTCATCTTCACTACATGTGCCACAGACACGTGACACCCAGGGGACCCGGTGTGGACACATGCTGACCAAGGGCCCTGGTGACCGGGAGGACCGCACAGGTCAGTCGGCAGCCCCAGGTGGCCCCGGGCGTCCTAACCGGCCCTCTAACTACGGACCGCCTTGCGGGTTTGCAGGCCGCACACTCCTGGCCAGAGCCGCAGGACGGGCGTCCCTCCAGGGCGTGCAGGCCCGGGCCCCAGGCACTGGGGGTTGAGCTCGCTGGCTGAGGTCAGCTCAGAGAAGCTGGCAGGGAAGCCGCCGTCATGCAGCCCCGCCCCATCGGAAGGCGGCGAGGGCGACAGGAAGGAGAGGCCGCACTCTCAGCACCTGGCGTTCAGGCAAAGCTAACAAAGGCCCCTCCACACCCTCGCCGCCACCTCCCTCCTGGGGCCGAAGCCCACCGCCGGCAAGCCTATTAACAGGAGAGACATTTGCCATAGAAACCAGACCCTGCCAACAAGCCAGACCTCTGCTGTCTGCAGTGACAGGTGGGCGGGCAGTGACTCCCGTCCCACCGCGCCACAGCCCCAGCCCTGTGTGAACTGACTCCCACTCCAATCGCTGCCGGTGTGATCATCTAGAGGCGGGCGCTCACTCCCGGCCGTGACGTTTCAGGCACAACTAGCAGTTTCCTATGCTGCTGGCCAGGAGAGGGCTTGGCCACTCGCCTGGCAGGCTCCCACGGGGACAGGGGACCCGGGCTTGCTGGGCCACCGCCTCCCTGAAGCAGGAAGCCTCATGGGCACCATGGGCCAGGGTGGCGCATTACTGTTCCAAGTCTAAAACGCCCACTTTGAACAAAAGACTGCAAAATGAAGGGCCATCTGCTCCTGCCGGCCACGCCAGCAGGGCTGGGCGGCGTGGCGGTGCCTGCGGCCACAAGTAACAAATAGGCAGGAATGGCAGCCACGTGGCTGTGAGGTCTGGCCAGACGGCACAGTGCCCTGCGGGGTACAAAGCCCGCCCAGGTCTGCCACGCCGAGGCCAGGGGCTGGTGTCCCCCCAACAGGGAGCTTCCTAGAACGTGGGCTCCGGCCCTGCTCCCTACTCAGGAACATTCTGGGCTCCCTGCTCCCAACCTGCCCACCAATCTAGGCGTGGCCCCAAGTAAGCTGCCCAGCCCCTTGCTGCTAGCAGTGCCTCAGTTTCCCCACCTCCATCTCAGGGGCTCCTGGGTCAGGCCCTGCTCTGGGGGTTCTGCTGAACGGCCACACCAAGAGCCCCTTGCCAATCTGCTGCGCTGGCCGGGGGGGACACCGTCAGGCTGAGCGGACCTGTGTGCTCTGCAGGATGCCGGCACCGCGCAGCCGCATGGGGGTATGGCTCCCCGCCTGGACCCCAGTGGTCCACTTCTAGCCTCCCTTGCTGTGGGTGAGATCAGGTGACTGGGTGCTGGCCAATGGTGGCAGGCAGGAGTGACAGGAGCCCCCGAGAGGCCCCCTTGCCCCACCTGCACACTGACATCCAGGGCAGGGAGCTCATGAGGCAGTGCCCGAGGCTGGGTTCCACAGGCTGCATGGTGTCTTTGTCCCAGCAGGAAGCCCCCAGTGGAGAAGCCAGCGGGTGGGGCTGGGCACAGTGAGCTTTCAGGGTCCCTCCTCGCCCATGCGTTCAAGTTCAGGCCACCTTTGCCAACGGGGACAGACCCTGTCTCCAAGGCCGAGTGGTGACCCGGCCACTGCTCACGAACTCCACAGTCCCCACCTCCAGGCAGTCCAGGCCAGGTGTCTTGCTGTCCTGTGCCTGTCTGCAAATGAGGACGTGGGCCCCGGGAAGTAGACGGGGCTACCGAGAGCAACACTAGAGCAAGAGATACGCGAAGCGCAGCCGCCCAGCTCTCCACAGCGAGGCTCTGGGCAGAGTGGCCGTGCTGTGCCGACAGGCGGGCCAGTGACAGGCTCTGGCGCAGCCCACACCGGGAACCACCCAGACGCCATCAACAGCCCAAGGTCCTGCCACAGGTGACGGACAGTGCACAGCCAGGAAAGTGAGTGACTGTCGCCACACCGACAACAGACGGCACGGCACAGTGCACGAACACCAGTCCGTGCAAACCCAGGGGCGCTCAGCCTCACTCCCCAGGGCCAGCGCCACTAACAGAGGAGCAGCTCGAGCTGGGAAGCTAGGGAATGCGCGGGGAAGGGGCACAGGTTGTGAGGGCGCATGTGCGAGGGTATGCGGGTATTAGCATGTGCGTGTGCACACGCATGTGCGTGAGGGGGCAGTTGTGTCCTGAAGCTGTGGAGCCTCTGATTGAGGGACGTGCACCGTCACTACATAGTTTTCTGTCCCTCATCTTGGTTCACGGTAAGAGGTGCCACAGAAGGGGAGGCGCACTGACAGGCTTGGCTCTAGGTGCCCGCGCTCCAGCCCGGGGCTCACACACTGGTCCTGTCACTCGGTCACGCACCCCCTTGGCTGCCGTGAGGGGTCCTGCAGATGCCCCAAGTCAGCAGACCTGAAGAAAGGGCAAGTCCCTGGGGTGGGCCTGGCCTAATCGGAGAGCCCCTGAAGGGGATGGGCCTCTCCTGAGGCCAGGATGCCAAGGGTAAGGGAGAACCCCGACATTGTCCTGAGGGCCACCTCACAAGGCCCAACAACAGCCAGCAGCCGATGGTGACAAGGAGGCTGGGGCCTGGACGAGCCTGGAGGGGTCATCCCCGGCCTGCAATGCCATGGCAGCAGACACGGGCTGAGAACTGGGACCCACGGAACGGCGCTGCTCCACCTGCAGCAGGAAAGCAAGGGCCCACAGGAGGAAGGAGAAGCGGGGGAGGACAGGGCGCCGGTCTGTCCAGCTCGAGGACCGGCCACAGGCTGCTCTCGCTCTCCTCTGTTGTTCTGAGAATCAAAACACTTCAGAAAAGGAACAGCCCACTGTGCATGGCGCACGCCTATCATCCCCGTGCTTGGGAGGCTGACAGGAGGATCGCAGGTTCGCGGCCTCAGCTACTTAGCCAGACCCTTTCTCCAAATAAAAAATAAAAAGGGCTGGGAGTGTAGCTCAGAGATCGAATGCCCCGGGTTTGATCCTGGTACCAGAAAAAAAAAAAAAGAGTTCAATTTATTTTAAAAAGTCCGGTGTGAAGCCAGGCGTGGTGGCGCACGCTTGTCATCCCAGTACTTTGGGAGGCGGAGACCAGAGGATCCGGGTTCGCGGCCAGTCTCAGCTCTTTCTCTCTCTCTCTCTCTCTCTCTCTCTCTCTCTCTACCTAGTGAGGCCCTCCGCAACTTCGTGAGACCCGGTTTCAAAATAAAGTATAAAAAAATAGGGCCAGGGGTGTAGCGCGGAGGTAGAACGCCCCTGGGTTCAATCCCTGATACTGCAAAAAAAAAAATAAAGAATAAAAAATAGGGCTGGGGGTATAGCCCGAAGGTAGAATGCCCCTGGGATCAATCCCCAGTATCGCAAAAAATAGTAATAATAAATAAATAAATAAATAAATAATTTTTTTTAAAAAAAGTCCAGTGTAGACAAGGAAAAAAGAGCCAGTTTCGTGGAGACACCTGACACACACACCTTGCCAGACAGTGCAGGCCATGGTCAGCAGCCAGGGTGGCCTGGAGGGCGTGCCCAGGACAGGGTACGAGGACACCCCAAGCCCCAGCATGGCCCAGGGGCGAGGATGTAGAGACCAGGTCACGTGGGGTCCTGGACGGGGTGCCAGGGCAGAGAGGGGTGGTTCAGGGGCAACCGAAGCGTCTGAGTGAAGTGTGGCCTTTCGTTAATGCCACCACCCCAGACTGGCCACAGACTAAACAAACACACGTGTCCCTACGACATGCCATCGAAGGGACTGTGTGTGGGACCCTCTGTGTTGTCCTCCCGGGTCTTCAGCAAATTGACAAGAAAAAGAAAGTCTATTCAAAAAAGAAAGAGAAGCAGGGCTGGCACACGCGGGCTAGGACACAGCTCAGAGGTATAATGCCCCTGGGTCCAACCCTCAATACCACGATAGATAGGTGATAGACAGATAGACAGATATAAAACAGGGCTGGAAACATAGCTCGGTGGTAGAGCAACACTGGGTTCAATCCCCAGTAACAAAAAATAAAAAATAAAGAGCGAGAACACACCAACCAAAAAAGCAGACCAAATAATAAAATCCAAGGCCAGGAGGAAGGCGGTGCAAGCGTTCTGCTCGCCCACCGTCTGGCCCTGTGGCCGGGGACAGCGGGATGCCAGCATGTCCCCCAGCTCGGCGCCACTGGCTTCAGGGAAAGCATGCGGGGACCTCTGCTTTTTAGTGCAGAATGTGAGGCTAGACCCCCGCAGCCTCTGAACAAAGACCACTGTGTCCCCACCAGCTTGCGGAGACAGGTGGAGTGGCCACAGACAAGGTCAGCGGAGCTCTGGGTGGACCCTAAGTGGACTGGTTTCTGGCCATCCTGACCCAAAGCTGTCCTCCCTGTGGCCCCAGGCACAGCTGGGAGGTATGGCCTGCCCTGGGAGGGATCGGGTTGCCACAGGCGCACGGCCCACGCACGGCCCACGCACGCACACACGCACGGGGTAGGGGGGACGCTGGCGAGAAGCTTGCCAGACTAACAGGCCAGTCTGCGGTTGAGAACCATGGCACCGCGCAGGCACCAAGCCTCTGAAACTGCCGGCGGTTGCCGGCTGCCGCGGTGGTTCGTGACACCCCGTCTCGCTGAGCGATGGCACTCGAGGGCCCGGTCTGAGGCTCACGTGTCTCTCCAGCATCAGGAGCTGAGTCTGGCCACGCGAGCGAAGCAGCTTTTGGCCTGAGATTTACTGCCCAATCCTGAGCAGCAGGAGGCCTAGGCCACAGCACGGCACGGCACAGCGGCTGTGACAGGAGCGAGGCCAGGGCTGGAGAAGGAGGCTGGAGGGGCCCCGGGCCAGGGACAACACAGCTGTCCCGCCACACACTCCTGCGTGCCCGGCCTCCTGGCTGAGGTGCTACCCCACTAGGTCGAGCCCCCACAGCGCCCAGTGACGAGGCCCAGCTGGAGGCCCGGGCCCTTGGCAGAACGAGTTGGCTCTCAGCCACTGCACAGAGTCCAGGTGTCTTGAGCACAGTGGCAGGGTGGGACACTGCTCTTCTCCAATAAGCACACACGTGTGTGTACACAGATCCACAGGGGCACATGCACGCACACACTGACACAAACCCACCCAGGCGCATGCACACTCCAGGCTCCGCCAGGCCTCAGAGAGCTCCAGGCCGCGGGACCTGCAGCCACGGAGCCGGGCAGGATGAGCTGTCACCCTCCTGCACACAGGCAGCGGTCGCGTGGCCAGGACAGACGGATAAAGAGCCAGCGGCTCAGAGGCCGGGGCCACCGTCAGCATCAGAAAAGAGGCACCCAGACAGGTGACGGGCAGGACCCCCTCCTGCCACGGCCATGCCCAACAACTGGAAGGCCGATGTCATGCTGCCAGCAGCGTGGCTCCAGACGTGGGACCCAGAGCCAGCCGCCGCGACTATTGGCCCCCAGTCGGTCCTGATCGCTCCCCTGGGAAAAGCCACCCGCCTCGTGCTGGGCTCCATGGCCTGGCTCAGTGTCTGTGACAAACGTTTTCTCTGGGAAGGACAGGACACTCCTGCAGAGGACTCCCCTTCATGAAACAAGGACACTGCACTGTGGCCAGGGGATGGCTGTACACAGATCTGAGCACTGTGGCGGGGGCACGTGCAAGGAGATACCCCGCAGCCAGCGAGCCGCGTCAGACCCCGGGTGCTCCGGCCCTGCCTCTCCGTCACTCTCCTTCCTTCCTTCCTTCCTTCCTTCCTTCCTTCCTTCCTTCCATCCGTCCGTCCGTCCTTTTTTTGTGTGTGTGTTGGGGATTGAATCCAGGGACATTCTACCTCCGAGCTACACCCCTCGCCCTATTTTACTTTTTATTTTGAAACAGGATCTTGCTAAGTTGCTGAGGCTGTCCTCAAACCTGTGATCCTCCTCTCTCAGCCTCCCACATATTGGGATGACAGGTGTGTGTCACCGCGCCTAGCTCCATCACTACTTTCTAGAGAACAGGGTCCCTCCGTGTCTCCACTCCTGACACTCTGCTCCCGGTAGGAGCTTTTTCTTCTAAACACTCTTTCTTGGCGCCGTCGCCTTGGCTCGGCGTCTGCGGGATGCAGAGCTGGCTGGCTCCCGGGCGTGGTAACGAGGTTGGCATTGACCGCCTTCCAGCACCTGGCAGGGGGGTCTCTCCAGCTGGACTCCCCAGCTCCAGCTCTGACCCCTGTGCCCGGCTGGGGTTGGGCCTGAGTGAGAGAGGGGGAGGGAGTGCATCTAGCTCGTATCTTGTGCTGGTGACAGAGTGCGGCGTGGGCAGGCTGAGTTATTAAACCCAACCCGCGAAGCTGTCAGGCTGCACCCGCTCTTCATTCCAATCGACAGGCGCGAGGCCACCGCCACCGCCGCGGAGACAGGATCTCAGCCTGAGCCTTCTCTGCCACCTCCTGACCTCTGTAGCCCACCAGGGGACAGCTGGAAGGAGTGACCCCAGTGGCTGCAGGGGTCATGCTTACGGTCGGGAAGCAGGGACCCGGGTGCCCGCTGCCGGTGAGGACTCCACGGTGCTGGTGCTCAGAAGCCACGCAGGCCCCCACGCCGGCACCGACCTAAGCCAGGCTTCCCTGCCAGCACTCCGGCAGCAGCGGGAGTCCCAGTCCCTCGGGACGCTGCAGCCCAGCGCACGCCGGCACCAGGGCTTTAGGGTGCCAGGGAAGGAGGGAGGCATCTGTCCTCAAGGCTGCCTGATGAACCAAAGCCTACAGACTGCCGCCTGGGGAGCCGGGCAGGGCCAGCAGAGGGCTGGGAGCAGCAGCGGCCCTCCAGCCCCAGACGGCCTTGGCGGCCTCCAGAGACCGATCGCCAGTCCTGGCCTCGCCCCACCCAGCCTGCAGCTCATAGCAGTGGCCCCACCGGCCTCCACACACTGAGCTCCCCACGCTGGGGAGCGCATCCTTGAAGGCCCACGAAGCACACACACGCCTGTGCACACACACACCTGTGCACACGCACACCTGGCACACGCAGGCATACCTTGGAGGCGCCGCTGCGGGAGAGACCGGCCGCTGGGGGCGGTTTCCCTGGCAGCAGGAAGGAGCTGGATGATCCCTTTCCTGAGACTCCCCTGAGAATTGCAGGAAAGAAGAGCAGCTCCAGGGCAGCTGATCAAAGGAGAAGCCTCGGTGCCCGGGCTCAGCCCGAGTCCCCAAGACCAGGGAAGCTCCCAGCCCCGGAGCAGGGGGCTGCGGCCCTCAGTGCCCAGGAGCGCCCACGAGCCCATGGGCACCCTGCCCTCCATGATCCTGGGGACCTGAAGACTCTACCCTAAGGTAAACAGAGGCGGGGGGCAGAGAACATGGCAGATGAGGACTTGGGGAGCACCGCGGTCCCGGCAGGTCATGGTGCAGGCCACACGCCAGCGCACTCCCCAGGGCAGCGGAACCTATTTGGGTCGCTCAGCCCAGGAGGGACATTTGTCCGACACTAGAAGCATGTGCTGAGGTGCCCCATGCAGGGCGGCATCCACCTGCATATTGGGGGGCATGGCACAACTGGGCAAGGGTCCTCGCGTGGGATAAGCAAGACCCGCCGCTCTCGGGTCCCAGTGGACCCGCGGCACCACATGCTGGCAATGGGCACCTGCTGGGACTGGCGCACGGCAGCTGCGCTTGAGTCCTGCACGGCCCGAAGTCCTGCGCTGAAGGCATGACCGTCCTCAGCACCACCGGGAGGGGTGGAGCCTAGGGGAGGCGGGGCCTGGGGAGTAGGTCACTGGGCGTGTCCGCAGGGGCCCTCTGGGACCCCAGGCTCTGGCTCCCTCTCTCCGATGCCACCCTGAGGTGAGCAGCTGTGCTCCACCACACACTCCTGCCAAGACACACAAAGCAACAAAGCAACAGGCCAAGGGTCGTGGCCGGATCCCCCACGTGCCTCCGTGAGCCCAGGCGAACCCGCCCCGAGCTGGCAGCCTCCGGCGTTGGAAAGCGACTGACCCAACTCTCAGCGTCAGGTCCAGGTCCCACGCGTCTCACTGGTCCTGATGGTACACCGCCCATCAGCTCTGGCATCAGAGAAGCCTGGGGCCCAGGGGGGCCAGGTGACCCCAGCAAGGCGGGAGTCCAGGAGGGAGTCACCCTGCAGGAGGCAGGAAGATCCGCGACCAGAGGAAGCACCAGCATCCTGCCCCTCGCTGGCCCCTGGACCGCAGACAGGCCCGGCCAGGGTGAGCGGCGAGCGGCGCGTGTACTTTAAACCGCCGCATCCCAAGGGGTGGTGGCGCTCGGCTGCTCCTGACGTCCCGCCAGCTGCCTGACAGCAGCGCGTGGTGCTGCCTCCCCAGCCTGCCTCCGGGCCTTGATCCACACCCGGCTGTTCCCGTCACTTTGACACACAAATCACGCTTCCAAAGTGGCAACAGACCCGGAAAGGCGTAATAAAACGCTGTAAACCTGCACACGTCGACACTTACCAAGATGTGCCACCAAAATACTCCCAAGTGGTGCGCCTGAGCCTCTGCCGACGACGCACGTGGGGGTGCCATCAGGGAGACAGACATGCGGACAGCACGTGCCCAGGAACCCAGGCCCGGGAAGGGCGACGGGCAGACGCCAGCCGGCCCTGGTCTCATGGTGGTCACCGAGCCCTGTTGGGGGGCAGGGGCGACGGCCTGGGCGACGGCCCAGCCTCCCTCCCAAGGAGAGACTGACCACACAGCAGCACAAGACTGCCGACGGGTTCCTGGGTGACCTGGAGCCCCGTCCCGTCCCACGGGAAGAGCTGGCAGGAGGCGAGCGTGGGGAGCTTGGCCTGGGGGTCAGGAAGCCCACCGCACTGGCTCCTGAGCGCCAATGCCCAGGCCAAGACCAAGTGCTCATGGCCCGCCACACCCACCGTCGGAACCCTCACCCGGGGCAACCCGTGCTGGCCTGCTGGCCACTTCTCCTGCTCCCGACATCCACACCAGGCTGTGGCAGGGTGGCAGGGTGGCCGGGTGGCAGGGTAGCACTGGCCACTGCTCCCAGCGTGCTGGGAGACAGGAAGTGCGGGCGAGGGCAGCCGGCAAGGGGCCAGGCGGCTGGATGCTGCGTCCTACAGTGACCCAGCTCAAGAAGGACCGCGAGCCCACAGGAGGCCGCCAAAGGAGGCCAGGGCCGGGCAGGGGCTCCCTCGAGCTAGCCTGAACTCACAAACACATGCATGCCAGGAACGGCAGCTGCTTTCTTTCCTGCTGTTTCTTTTTTTTTAAGGAAAAGGTGGGGCTTGTCCCCCTTAGGACCCTGACCAAGACAAGGGGGTCAGCAGAGCAGATGCCCGCCCTCCTCCTGCTAATCGCTGTGGGAAGCGGCACTGTGCAGGAACAAGTCTGCTGTTTGAACCCACCGGCTGAGTGAGTGTGAGGAGGGGAAGAGCCCAGCCCGAGCAGAAGGGCGGGAGCGCCACCTGGTGGCCCTCGGGGGCAGGACAGCTCCTCCACTGCCTGGTCCCAAGCCAAGGGCCACAGCACACACGCGTGCACACACACACACACACACACACACACACCACA
>PVJS01023693.1:0-19603 GCA_004027185.1 Glis glis
TCATATGGTATAACTGGGTGTATGCCTTATATACTCATAGACATTGAAAAATCCACAATTATATTACATTTAAATTTTCCTAGGATATTAGATTTTATCTGAACAAAATAAGCTTCATATCATTTCTGTTTAAAATATAGAAACATACCTACTTGGCCAGTTGCCACTATGTTGATAAATTTGGGGTGCTGATTTACAGTGAGGCACAGAATGTCATCATTATGTTCCTGATAAAAACTCTGAGTCCCTACAAAGAAAGAATTCGAGAATTAAGTTTGAAAACTTTTATGATGTAACAGCCAAAATGCCCTTACTTAGCACTCTTTTAACTCATCTACTTACTCAAAACATATTTTAAGAATTAAAATGCTAGAGGAATTCAGCACAGAAAAGATTATTCTTATCATGGAATATGGCACTTCTGTCCGGACCCAGACAGGTTCTGCAAGTGTGAAAGTAGGTGGGGAAGAGCATTCTGAGCAGAGGATCACTTTGAGGAAAGGCACAGCAGCATATAAATGCCTCATTGAGCTGAAGTGGAGGGTCATGAAGAAGAAAAGTGAGCAATATGGTTAGAAAGGCAAACAGGGACCAGAATCTGAAGATTCTGAATGCTAGCCTATGATCTTTCTGTTTTGATTTACCAGGATCACACAGAAACTAGAGGTAATTTTCCATTTACTATTTTGTGCCATATTTTTTCACAGTTCATATTTACTCTGTAGTCAGTAGAGAGGCATTGAAGTTTTTTGATCAAAGAATTAATGTGACTCATCTAGCAGTAGTGACAGTAGAGACTTCACAAGGCTGTGACAGTCGTCCACACAGGATAGAACTAGGCTTGGACAAGTACAGTGACGGGTGGGAAATGAGGTCAGAACAACAGGTTGGATCCGTGTTATAGAGACCCATGGTTCTCTTAAAACAAGACAGAACACTCACCAGCTACAATGGACAAACCTACTATTACTTTAAAACTTCTCAAAGTGAAATGTATTTTGTACTTTCTAGGCTGAGGGCTCAGATAAGGAACAAATAACTAATTTTGGGCTGTTGGCTAAGTTGGTAGAAGATGAGTTAATAGACCTAGACTTACTAGACTAGCAGCACAGCGATGTATCCCTGAACTGGTGACAAATCAAATACTAAGAACTTAAACAAGTGCCTGCTTTCCTCTCTGCCCTCTCTCTCAACACCCTAACACTTCCACTGACATTATGTACATATGTGAGAATACCAATGCCAAACTCAATATTATGTATGGAGATGGGGATGGGGAGGGAGCTGGGGGAAAGCCCACCAAGTGCTGTGTGCATGTGTGTCACTATCACTATGAACTACATTATGATGTGAGACTACAATGCACCAATAAAAGTATTTTTTAAAAAGACTGAATGTAAAAAAAGAAAGCTGATTAAAAACCAGAAAACTAAAAATAAAATTATAAGTATAAACATGAGAATTTATAGACACATTTATTCCTTCCTTGCTAATCTTACTCTTCCACATTCTCTTGAAGGATATATGAAGATTTAATTTAAAAGGATTTTGTAAGTAGTATTTGTGTGTGTGTATGGGGGGAGATACTACAGATTGAACCCAGGGGTATTCTACCTCTGAGCTATAACTCCAGTCCTATTTTTATTTTTTATTTTGAAACAGGGTCTCACTAAGTTGCTGAGGCTGGTATCAAACCTGCAATTCTCCTGTCTCAGCCTCCCAAGTACTGAGATCACAGGCGTGTACCACGCCCAGCTTAAGTAGTACTTTTTATTTATTTATTTTTGTGTGTGGTTTTGGGGATTGAATCCAGAGGCATTCTACCTCCAAACTACACCGCAGCCCAATCTTTATTTCTTATTTGGAAACAAGGTCTCACTAGGTTGCTGAGAGCCTCATTAAGTTGCCAAGCCTGGCTTTGAACCAGTGATCCTCCTGTCTCAGCCTCCCAAGTACTGGGATTACAGGCGTGTGTGACCATGCCCAGCTAAATAGTACTTAATGGCCCCGATTATTAAATGGAAAATTGCCAGTGATTTCATGTGATGCTGGTGAATCCTTTTCTTTAGGAAAGCAAAATAGATCATATTAATGATTAATACAGACCAGAGGAGGGGGATTATGACTCACATAAGCAATCTACTCTTTTTTTTTTTTTGTACTGGGGTGTGAATCCAGGAACATTCTACGTCTGAGCTAAACCCCCAGTCCTTTTTATTTTTTATTTTGAAACAAGGTTTCGCTAAGTTGCTGAGAGTCTTGCCAAATTGTGGAGGCTGGCCTTGAACTTGTGATCTTCCTATCTCAGTCTCCCAAGTACTGGCATTACAGGCCTGAGGCACCACGCCCAACTAACTGATCTATTCTTTATCTATTCAGAGTGAAACTGTGAAAGGAAAAGACAAATGTTTGGACTAGGCTACCCCTGATTTTGCTACCAACTTTCAGACTTTAGGAAGTTTGCAATTAGATGCAATAAAGCAGAATTAAAAATTAAATGCTTATTGTCACCAGGATTATCACATTGGTCATCAAATGATGCTAAGAGAACTTTGCTATTCAACAAGCCAACAGTTAAATAAACATCACAAAAATTTCTCATCATCTTGAATCTAACAGCAATCATCAGGAGAGCCACACACTAGTAGCTTTCTTCCTTGGCTGTACAAGCCCTCAGTAAAAACCCCAGCAATCCTGATTCAATGTGCTACTTACAGTCACTATCAGAGACAACCATTCAAACTATCCATTCTCATGAGGAGGTTATGGGAAAATAGAAGTTGAGGTATAAATGGTTTCAAAATATAGTTTTAATGTACCATGAATCTTCACTTCTAATAAGAGATCTATAAAAACTTTGCATTATGAAACACTTTTCTGCTGTATCATAGTCTCTTGAGACTGAAACATTACTAGAAAGTGCTGCAATATGAAATATTTTTTTTTGTCTGGACTGTTTCACTCATATACTTTAACTATTATTTACAGTTTTAACAAAGAGTTTTAAGCTGCTAGTCTAAAGATTCCAAATTAAAAACAGTGTGTGAGTAGGTGGGGATTAGGGTTTCCTACCTGTGGCAACATTGTGCAGAATCCCAACTGATGCAGTGTGATAGATTATATCATCACCATCATTTAAATAGTGTGCATTATTCCTGCAGTCTCTTCCTCGATAACCAAAGACAAGCTCCAACACAAGATCCTAGAGCATAATGATAAAACGATTACACAACTGTATTCTTCCTCCTGTCTAAATGTTTAGCAATGTTCTCTGATGTTCACAGTGCACTGTCTTACTCAAAATGGAGGATGCTTTTTTTGTTGTTGCTGTGGTACTGGGGATGGAACCCAGGGGCCTTCTACGTCCAGGCTACACCCCCAGACCTATTTTATTTTTTATTTGGAAACAGGGTCTTGCTAAGTTGTTGAGGCTGGCTTCAAACCTGCGATCCTCCTGTCTCAGCCTCCCAAGTACTGGGATTATAAGCGTGTGCCATCATGCCCAGCTTAAATTTATTTTTGTTTGTTTATTTTTTAGTACAGAGGATTGAACCCAGGGGCATCTGAGTTACGCCCCCAGTCTCTCCCCCCGCCTTTTTAATTTTTTATTTTGAAACCGGGTCTCACTTAGTTGTTGAGGATCTTGCTAAATTGATGAAGCTGCCTTGAACCCACGATCCTCCTGTCTTAGCTCCCAACTACTATGATCACAGATGTGCACCACTTGGACCAGCTAGGACTTGGATGTTTTATATGAAGGAACTCTGGATACATTCTAGTAACATTAGGGAGTCGGTTTTCCTTACCTCTATGGGTCTCTTTTTCTTGCCAACATTGTTTGTCTGGAGTTTCTCTGGATGTGGTGGAGCCCTGCTCACTGGGGGCCTGAAACAGAGATGGGAAGGACATGAGAAGGGCCGCACTTGGGGCCTTCACTGGGCCTCCCACACCTGCCCTCCAGAGAGGTCACACCTTCCCAAAAGGGACCCCTCTCTGTGTTCTACTAGACTATGCCCTCCACATCTTGACAGCTTCTGATTCAGAAAGGTGGAAAGAAAATAATTAGAACTTTTATTCATTTTAGATTCTTTAGTATATGTTTCATAATATAAAGAATAGCACAAGAACAGATTGTTTATAAACAAATATAAAAATGTGAGTTTGATATACTAAAAAATTTCTTAAGGGGTGCATTATCAGCAAAGCGCAGCTTACTGCTCCAAAGCATCTAACGTTATCTCTACATGGCAGGCGCATAATATATCCTCTTGTGGTTTTGTTTTCTGGCACTGGGGACTGAATCCAGGGGTGCTTCACCACTGAGCTACATCCCCAGACCCCCCCCCTTTTTGAGATGGGGTCTTGATAAGTTGCTGAGACTGGCATGGAACTTGCAATCCTCCTGCCTCAGGCTCTTGAATAGCTGGGATAACAGGAGTGCACCACCACACCTGGTAATAGATTCTTCTTGACAGTGAATTTTGAGATTTTTTTGGAGGGGGGCAATCCTGGGAATTGAACCCAGGGCCTTGTGTAAGCTAGGCAAGTGCTGTAACACTGAGCTACATCCATAGCGTCCCTCCCTCCCTCCTGCCCTCCCTTCTCCCTCCGTCCTTCCTTTCATGTGGCACTAGGGATTGAGCCCAGGGGTGTTCTACCACTGAGCTATACTCCCAGCCCTTTTTATTTCTTATTTTGAAACAGGGTTTTGCTAACCTGCTGAGGCGGCCTTGAACTTCTGATCCTCTTGTTTCAGCCTCCAAGTACTGGGATTGCTGGCATGTATCACCACGTCTGGCTATATTATTTTATTTTATGACAAAGTCCCACTAAGTAGCCAAGGCTGGCCTCAAACTTGAGATTCTATTGCCTCAGCCTCCTGAGTAGCTGGGATTACAGGTACACACTACTATGCCAAGCAAAATTTGATAACATTTCCATGTACTTTCTATACTTTTGGCAACATAAATCACCTCTGAGTCCAAATTTGTACTTATCTGTTTCTCCATGCTTCTTCTGCTCCCTAGAGGCCCTCATATTGGCTGATGGCATTGCCATCACACAGTTATTCAAGGAAGACTTTTATGGTCACAAAGCATTATAAACTATACAACACTGTAAAAGGCTACTGCCGCCAACTATTCCTCTTCCCTTATTCTCACTATGTACTAAACATTTACCAATTTTACTTTTCTCTTTTTTTTGCGGTACCAGAGATTGAACCCAGGGGCATTCTACCTCCAGGCTACACCCTCAGCCACCATGCCAGGCTATCAACTTTTCCTACATAGTTATTTCTCAAATCTAGCCCCCTCTTATCAGATAATAATCTATTTATAATATTCCATGTGCTAACAGGCTATCAAGTTCACATTTGAATCATTTAAATTTAGAGGCACTTCTCTAAAGCCTTTGTTTAATTTTTAAAATCTACTATTTAGTTTATTATTACTTTTATCTAAAAAAACCATTATTCAAATATTTAATAATCTGAACACTGCATCTAAATCAGTCATGAATGGACTCCTCTCCAAATTTTAAGTTAATATTCAGTCTGAAGCCAGTGCAGTGGCACAAGCTGAGTAATCCCAGTGCTTGGTAGACTAATCCATTAAAGGATCTTGGGTTCAAGACCAGCCTCAGCAACTCAGTGAGACCCTGTCTCAAGGATAAAAAAAAGAGCCGGGTGTGGTAGCACACGTTTATAATCCCAGTACTTAGGAGGCTGAGACCTGAGACCGGAGGATCCGGGTTTGCAGCCAGCCTCAGCTACTTAGTGAGGCCCTCCGCAACTTAGTGAGACCCTGTTTCAAAATAAAGAATAAAAAATAAGGCTGGGGGTATAGCCCGGAGGTAGAATGGCCTGGATTCAATCTCTAGTACCGCAAAAAAAAAAAAAAGGATAAAAAAAGGGCTGGGATGTGGGTCAGAAGAATGCCCCTGGGTTCAATCTCCAGTGCTATTGCTGCTGCTGCTGCTAATGATAATAATAACAACAATAATAATAATAGCCGGGCATGGTGGCACATGCTCGTAATCCCAGTACTTGGGAGACTGAGACAGGAGGATTGCAGTACTGAAAAAAAAAAAGCATAAAAATATTTGCATTTCAAAATTATTGTCAAGTTATACATTTATAAAAAGTAAATGAAGTGCTGTATCTTAAGCATGCAATATAAGATAAATGTAGTTTTTCATATTTGAAGCATGAAATAGCATGTAGCTAAGCATAACTGATTGATGTCATAAGAAGAAAATGACCTTATCAAGAACATATAAACAACTTTTCAAGTTATCACAGAAATTTCGATTTCAAATCTTCATATTCTTTTTTGAATATCCATATGTACAAAAACAGAACTGAGTCAGACGTCAGACATAGTAGCATATAACTGTAATCCCAGTACTTGGGAGGCTGAGACAGGAGGATTGCAGATTTGAGGTCAGCCTCAGCAATTTAGCAAGACCTTCTCCAATTTAGCAAGACTGTTTCAAAATGAAAAAAAAATAAAAAGGGCTGGGGATGTAACTTGGAAGTAGAATGCCCCTGAGTTCAATCCCCAGTACAAAAATAAATAAATTAATTAATTAATAAAAAAGAACTGAATTTATATTTAACATTTAAAAATATTTCAACTAGGACCATTTCAAAGAATTATAAAAACTTTGGCTTTTCTTCCAAATCAATTTTGTTGGTGAATTTTATTCAATGTTAGTAGTGTCTGACAGCCTTAATTGTAACTCCAACAATAAACAGGTCATCTTTTTCTATACAACCCTATGTAAAAAATTAAGCGCGCGCATGTGCGCGCGCGCACACACACACACACACACACACACACACTCACACACACTTATTTATTTATTTTTGTGGAACAGGATGGCCAGGGGCGTTCTTTCACCCAGCTACACCCAACCCTCTTTTTTATTTAGAAACGGTCTCCCTAAGTTGCTGAGACTGGCTTTATACCTGCCATCCTCTTGTCTCAGCCTCCCAAAGTACTGGGATGACAGGAGAGTGCCACCACCTGGATTATACATTTTTATTTTTTATTTTTATTTTTATTTTTTTGCGGTACTGGGGATTGAACCCAGGGGTGGTCTATCTCCGCGCTACACCCCCGGCCCTATTTTTTATACTTTATTTTGAAACCGGGGTCTCACGAAGTTGCGGAGCACCTCACTAAGTAGAGAGAGAGAGAGAGAGAGAGAGAGAGAGAGAGATAGAGAGCGAGCGAGCTGAGGCTGGCCGCGAACCCGGATCCTCCAGTCTTCGCCTCCCAAAGTACTGGGATTACAAGCGTGCGCCACCACGCCCGGCCTATACATTTTTATAAATATATAATTTACATAAGACATATTATGTCTTAAAATTATACAACTTGTAAAACTATACATGTTGAATAGATAAAGTCTTAGTAAAGTAGTTAATATAATGTAAATCCAATTACTAAGATGCTATTCTTTTCAGGAATACTAATTCCAAAGGAAAAAATGTGGAAAACTGTGAATAAAGGTAAAGAACACTAATATTGCTCATTAATGGTAAATACAAAAGATGATAAAAACATAAAATTAGGCCTTGTAAGCAAAGCAAAAAGATTACCTGGAACCTCTTTTCAGCAGCAGATAAAAAAAGGGAAAAGATTACAATACAAATTTGAATTTAAAACACTAGTAAAATATCTCCTGTTATAAAATATTTTTACAAGTTTAATGCAGATAAACCAAACTGCATATATTAAATGGCCTGTTGTTTTTAGTTTATTACTGCATATAAGAAAAGGCTTAAATTATTCCATTAATGGCAGGGACACCAGTAGA
Organism: Glis glis; assembly: GCA_004027185.1. Lineage (NCBI taxonomy): Eukaryota > Metazoa > Chordata > Mammalia > Rodentia > Gliridae > Glis > Glis glis. The sequence goes on from PVJS01023693.1 coordinate 7,825, forward strand.
AAGTAAAAAAAAGAAAGGTAAATGAGAATTCAACATGCTTTATGTTATAAACTTTAAGGCTTGCCATTCTTAATGTTTTCTTATTCAGATTGTATAATCTGAATTTCAAACAAAATATTTAGGCTTATTTTTATTTTTAAGAATGGGAAATAAAATCTTAACCAACTTAAAAGGCTGGGAGCACTGGACTGCTTTCAGAGGAATTGCCTAAGGAGGTCTTTATTCTGATCTGAGAGGGTTCCCCAGTCAGCCTGCCTGCAGGCAGAACGAGTTACTCAGGACGGTGCTGGATTTGGGATTTGGCTAGTAAAGGACATAACATTAAAAAAATTCCCTTAATATTAAGCATAATGATGATAACAGATTGGAAGGGATTACAGAAGTCATTTCATCTCCCCTCCCACAGATACCAGGAACCTTCTGCCCATGTCCCTCTACATCATCCATGCCATGTAGTCAGCTCAAGTGCAGGAATACTGCTGGTGACAGAAGGTCACTTAGCAGTTACATCTCCACTTAGTTTTCTTGTTTTCAAACAAGTGACTCCCAGAACTATTGGTTATTCTTTATATGAGTGACCTCCAACCTTTCATCTGTGCTTTCTACTATGCGGTTTTAAACTGCCGATGTTTCCTTTAATGTGGAGACAAGTACTGAATGAGCTACACTAGATATGAGGCTAGATCTGGATGCTTTATTTCTGTTGAAATGCTGTAAGATTATGTGGGCCTCTTTAAAGGCTGTATCGTACTCTGGATTCATCTTCTCACACATCACCTTGCTTAAACACATAATGAATTTCACAGATAATTAATTGCTGCTATCCAATATATTGCAGGGTGCCTACTATTTGAGTTTGTGTATAATCAGATCTTAAATCTACTTTTTTCATGCTTATCTCACAGAATTTTCCTAGTGTTTTCTCTTTTACTTCTAAACTGATTGTCCATTTCTATTCTGTCTTGTTTTAGAAACTCTCTGAAGACATTTTTCACCTAACTAAAGGTAGCTAAAAAGCACCCGAGTCCTTCTTACCCATGTCATTTACTAAACATACAAATATAATTACCCTATCTTAATAATTTTAAATGAATGTATAAATTAAACATTCACTAAATGAAGCTAACAGATTTATAAACTAATATTCCACTGATAAATATGTCTGGCTGTTTGTTGTTATAAGCCTCTGAAACTTAAGAAAAAATTAGATCTAGAATGCAGTAGTTTGTAAAAAGCCTTTGTAAAACCAAATAACCATAACGAAGACCTTAATAATAACAACTATACTATTTAAAAATGCAACTCTGGTTTGTCCTATTTCACTTGCTAACTCTTTCTTGACAAATGTAGTTAAATGGTTAATGGGGGGAATCAGTACCTTAAAATACTATAAGGATCAAAAGAGAACAGAGTAAATATTTTTAAAAAATATGTTCTTTAATAAAATACTTACCTTACTACTCCCTGCCTTCGAAAGGAATAAGGGGAAAAAAGTAGGGAAACATATATGAAATGGATGATGAACAAATACAGCAGTTTAGTAAACAGAGTAAAGATAACATATCAATAGAATTCTAAGGAAATACATAAATGCCTAAACGTTTATCACATCTTTTAAATACTTTATTAATTATTTATTTATTTATTTATTTGTGGTACTGGGGTTTGAACCCAGGAGGCATTCTACCTCCGAGCTACACCCCCAGCCCTATTTTTTTATTCTTTATTTCTTTTTTTATTTTTATTTTTTTGCGGTACCGAGGACTGAACCCAGGGGCATTCTACCTCCGAGCTACGTCCCTGGCCCTATTTTTTATCCTTTATTTTGAAACCGGGTCTCATGAAGTTGCGGAGGGCCTCACTAACTAGCCGAGGCTGGCCGCGAACCGGGATCCTCAGGTCTCCGCTTCCCAAGTACTGGGATTACAAGGTGTGCCACCACGCCCGGCTTATTCTTTATTTTGAAACAGGGTCTCACGAAGTTGCGGAGGGCCTCACTAAGTAGCTGAGGCTGGCCGCAAATCTGTGATCCTCCTGTCTCAGCCTCCCCAGTACTAGGATTACAAGCATACGCCATCACGCCAGGCTATAAGTACTTTATTTATTTTTTATTTTTTTTGTGGTACCGGGGATTGAACCCAGAGGCATTCTACCTCCAGGCTACACCCCCAGCCCTACTTTTTTTTTTTTTTTTGCGGACCGGGGATTGAACCCAGGGGCGTTCTACCTCCGCGCTACACCCCCGGCCCTATTTTTTATACTTTATTTTTGAAACCAGGTCTCACGAAGTTGCGGAAGCCTCATTTAAACCTTGAAATAATGCATAAACCAGGGATCATAATGCTCATTTTGCCATTGAGGCAACAGGGGTTCAGCAAGAATGAATAACTTTTCAAAGTCACATAAACTGGTAAATGATGAAAATGAGTATTTTAGTTCAATTGTCTGCCTCTAAAATCCACATTCTTTGCAGTGTGGGATGCTGCTTTCTACCAAGGTGCTCCAATGCAGAATTTTGTAAAAGCATTTAGATTATGGTATGATGAGCATTCCTACAAAACTTTCTATATTTTGCCTCTTCACACATATGAGAATGATGACTCTACCCCTGCTTGTCAGCGGCCTCCCCTCGCAGATACTGGAGGTGTCCCACGGTAAGCTGAGCTCCTGAAACAGCTTCCACCTAGACTCCTGGCGTGCGGGGTCAGTCAGTCCATCAGGATCTCTAGCTGCCGCTTCCCATCACTACAGTGCTCTCGCCCTGCAACCTGCTTCCCTTCCCCTGAATAGAAACCCAGAGCTTCCACTTTCAGCTTTTCCCTAAAATATCGTTACTAACTTCTTGTAATAAAGTTTTCCTTGTCACAGCCTTCTACTGAAGTGGTTGTTGTTCCCACCTCTCTCCCTATATGCCTCTTTGTTATTTTTTAATCTCTGATTTTATTTACTTATTTGTGTGTGTGTGTGTGTGTGTGTGTGTGTGTGTGTGTGTGTTGTAATGGGGATCAAGCTCGGGACATTCTACCTCCAAGCTACACCCCCAGCCCTATTTTATTTTTTAGTTAGCAAGTAAGATTACTTTAGTCATAGCAACTTGATCCATACATGCAACATTCCCTAAACTACTTGCAAAGACAGTGTCAACACCAGAAAGTACTTAAGGACAAAGGTATTTCCTAAGAGTTGCTGGGAACCATATAAAGCAAGAATGCCACTATTACTTAGCTTTTAGAAAATACATTCTGTTAGAAATAAATTTAACTTTTAATGCCAGTGTCTTTTTCTTCATCTAATTCTAAACTCGACTGTTACCTCTCATCAAGTGAGGGTTCTTTTTGTTGCAAATGAGGCTTGATTCCAAACATTGGGCGAATGTTTGTTGATAAGGCTCTGATGGTGTAACTGATTTCATTCTCCCTCGTAACGTCACTGTCATAGCCTACCATGAAAATATAAAAGTTACCTTTAAGTGACAACTGAGGAGATCAATAATAATCTTCTAATTTACATATAATGGTGTCCAACAATATGAAGCAAATTGTGTTGTAATCAAATGATGAAATAACATGCAGCCAGCAAAAATTATGTAAAAGGATACTTAGTAATATGTAATGTTTTCTAAGTATCACTAAGAGATAATAGCAATAATAACTGATCACTAAGAGATCAATATGATCCCACCTTTGTTAAAAAATATTATGTATACAAATGCACATACACCTTAGTATATACCCCAAATGTTAATAGAGATTAACTCTGAGTGGTTGAATTATACATAAATTTATTTTTATTGCAAAATGTATTTTATATAATGAGCTTGTATTAATGGTACATTGGAGAAAATATTTCAAAATATGAACACTTTAAAATGTATCTAAAGTATAAAATGAATGTAAAATTCACTTTAATAGTACTTATTTAAAATATGAATGTCTTGTATATATAGATGAAGAATAGTTATAGTTACAGTTATAGTTATAGATGAAGAATAGCCATCCATACATGCCAGCCCATTATTCTTGAGTCACAAAACCAATTTTGGTATAAAACTGACCCCAAACACTAACAGTATAAATATTCCAACATTATTATTACCTTGTTTAAATTCTGCAGTTTAAATAATTTTAAGTTGATTAAGCTTTTCCCATGTGTTTGTTACAATGTTAAAATGACATACCTCCACCTTCTTCGGAGTCTATGTCAGATTCTTCACTGTCACAATTCCTTTTTTCTCGATAGCTCTCCGTTTCATTTGTCCAGACCATTAACGACATATCTGCACCTCCTATGGTAACCAACATGCTGTCATCGTAAGTCCAGCGAACATTTGTGACATGGGTACTATGGGCCACATACCTCTTAAACTTTCCAAATTTTCCCTAGAGATGAAAAAAAATTCAAAGATTCTTTCTGAGAAATTCAATTATTTGAAAACTTTGTTATAATTTTGAACTAATTACATTTTTAGTTATATTTGATTTTTCTTAATATATGATTAGAAATTAGTCATTCCAAGTACAACATGAATAAAAAGCTTTAGAAAACACTGAAATGTGCTAGAGTACTATATACCAATTCCAAACCCTGGTGAGGACAGAATAAAACTAGTATTTTCACACATTGTTAGTACCGTTAACTTCTTTGGAAACCAGCTTGATATTCTGCATTAAAAGCATAAAAACATTCTTACTTTTTTTTTGGTGGTGCTGGGGATGGAATCCAGGGCCTTGCACATGCTAGGCAGGTATTTTATCACTGAGTTACATCCCCAGCCTCTGTTCTTACTTTTGACTTACCAATCTCCTTTCTGGAGATCTATGTTAAGAAAATTTATATGTGCAAAAAATACTTACCTACAGCAGTGAAAAAAATTTAAATACCTTAAATATTCAATGGAGCAACAGTTAATTACAGTATATATCTATGGAATAATGTTTATGTATTAAAACAATGGTTATATAGATATATTATTGTTGGAAATAATAACTGAGGATAAAAATGTCTATGTATAGCATAAAAAGTAATCATCAACCACTTTGTAGATATATCCAAATACCTTTTATCTTAATTCACTAAAGCTTTCATTTATAAGCACTACACATATACATAGGAATGCATTCCCCCCCCTTTTTTCAGTGCTGGGGATGGAACCCAGGGCCTCATACACGCTAAGCAATGACTCAACCACTGAGCTCCATCCCAAGCCCTGTATTTTCCTCTTATTTTTATTTTATTTTTTTGTACAGGAGGTTGAACCCAGAGGCATTCTACCTCTGAGCTAAACCCCCAACCCCCTTTTTATTTTTTTTATTTTTATTTTTTTGCAGTACTGGGGATTGAACCCAGGGGCGTTCTACTTCCGCGCTACACCCCCGGCCCTATTTTTTATATTTTATTTTGAAACGGGTCTCATGAAGTTGCAGAGGGCCTTCACTAAGTACAGAGAGAGAGAGAGAGAGAGACAGAGAGAGACAGAGAGAGACAGAGAGAGACAGACAGAGAGAGAGAGAGAGAGCGAGCTGAGGCTGGCTGCGAACCCGGATCCTCCGGTCTCCGCCTCCCAAAGTACTGCGATTACAAGCGTGCGCCACCATGCCCGGCTTTTATTTTTTATTTTGAAGCAGGGTCTCACTAAGTTGCTGAGGGCCTCACTTAGTTGCTGAGACTGGCCTCAAACCTGCGATCCTCCTGTTTCAGTGTCCCAAGTTTGGGATTACAAGCATGCACCACCATGTCCAGCTGTATTTTCCTTTTAAATATCAAGAAAACTCTAAGTTATTAGATATTGGTAACTTTCAAACTTAGAACATGAGTACTGCCACATTATGTGAGTTAAATTTCAGATCGAGAGCCGGGCATGGTGGTGCACACTTGTAATCCCAGTACTTGGGAGGCTGACACCGGAGGATCCGGGTTCATGGCCAGCCTCAGCTACTTAGTGAGGTCTCCGCAACTTAGCGAGACCCTGTTTCAAAATAAAGAGTAAAAAATAGGGCTGAGGGTGTAGCTCCGAGGCAGAATGCCCCTGGGTTCAATCCCCAGTACTGCAAAAAAAAAAAAAAATTCAGATCAATGTATCATAAGTAGGTTTTAGGTGAACATTTTTTTCAAGGATGCTAAAAGATGTCTTTTTTAGTGACAATTAAGAGATGCATCTGAATTTGGTACATGCTTTATTTTTGTGCTAAGCAGAAACCTAGTGTTTTGCAGTAGTTTGAATAGAGGGATGTGAAAAAATAATTGAGTAATCATACAACACATCATAAGCACATAGAACTCCAAGGAATCTGTGCAGTTTGGTATAAACAAAATCCCCATCATTCATCACATTACATTTTATAGGCATTGTAAGTATTTAGTACTTAATTAAAACATTTTCAATTTAAAAGCTTTATCTACAGAGTTTATATTTACTCTATTTTTTTGGCAGTATGTGGGAATAAACTCAAGAGTACTCTTCCACAGAGCTACATCCCCATCTCTTTTGTAAATTTATTTTTTATTTTGAGACAGGGTTTCACAAAGTTGCTGAGGTTGACCTTGAACTTGCAGTCCTCCTGCCTCAGCCTTCCAAGTCACTGGGATTACAGGCGTGTGTCACCACGCCTGGCCCTATATTTACTCTTAATGGTATACATTTTTAAAAAAGGCAAAACTACTTAAGTTAATACTGGGGATAAAAGGGAAGTTTCTTTTAAAAGGGATACTGAACTGGGCATGGTGGTGCACCCTTGTAATTCCAGCACTTGGGAGGCTGAGACAGGAGGATGACAGGTTTGCAGCCAGCCTCAGCTACTTAGTGAGGCCCTCCACAATTTAGTGAGACCGTGTTTCAAAATAAAGAATAAAAAATAGGGCTGGGGTGTAGTTCAGAGGTAGAATGCCCCTGGGTTCAATCCCCAGGACCGTAAAAAATAAATAAATAAATAAAAGGGATATTGACATTATTCAATACTGAAAAACACTGTATAATGAATAACTTAAGGCATGAGATCATAAATTAAAATATTTATTATAGATACAAGCTATAAATATGATTCCAAGAATAGGAATCATAACTATGAACCTTTTGTGGTACATTACATTTTATATATGTACTATTCATATTACAATAATGAAACACTATGAAAGGACATTACCTTAACCATTTTCATAATTATTTTTATTATTTTATATAATAATTACATTTTATATATTGTACATTATATTTTATATATTGTACATTATATTTTATATATAAAAAGTACATTACATTTTACATATGAACTATTCATATTACAATAATGAAATACTATGAAAGGACATTACCTTAACCATTTTCATAATTATTATTATTTTTTTTGGTACCGGAGATCAAACCCAGGGCATTGCGCTTCTAAGGCAAGTGTTTACCACTCAGCTACATCCCAGCCCCATAATTATGATAAATAGAAAAATTAAAGAAAAACACAAGCTGGGTGTGGTGGCATGGTGGTGCATGCTTGTAATCCTAGTACTTGGGAGGCTGAGACAGGAGGATCGCAGGTTCGCGGCCAGCCTCAACTACTTAGTGAGGCCTTCTGCAATTTAGTGAGACCCTGTTTCAAAATAAAGAATAAAAAATAGGGCTGGGGGTGTAGCTCGGTGGTACAATGCCCCTGGGTTCCAACCCCAGTACCACAAAAATAAACAAATAAATAATAATAAAAAATAAAAAGGGCTGGAGGTGTAGCTTGGAGGTAGAATGAACCTAGGTTCCATCTATACTACTGAGAAAGGCAGGCAGGCAGGCAAGTACATACTTTAGCAGGATATTTAAATAACTTGACAAATCCCAAGTCATCGCCTGTGGCTAGGACCATTTTGTCACTGGTGAGACAAGAGGCAGTTACATCTGTGACTTCTCCAATTACTGGCCAAATTCCTTCACAGCATAAACCAAGAACACTTGTCCATGATGCCCAGTTAATTTTTTCTACCTAAAAAGAAAAACATTGCTGTAAGTTTATAGAATCTAAATTGACAACCAAAATCTGAACATTTTTCTTTATTATATGTTACAAGTAAAATTAAAATTATAATAGAAAAACAGTTAAATTATTAGTTGTCTTGGTTTGGAGGCTTCCCAGAGCCTACTAGTTCCTGCAGAAAAATTTTAACATAACATTATTCATAATGTACCTGTATTCATTGTGTATTCTAGATGATAAGCATACAGTGATAATATATAAGACTATTTCTACCCTTAGAATAATCAAGAAACAACAGAGCACGGTGGTGCATGCTTATATTCCCAGCTACTCAGGAGGCTGAGGTGGGAGGTTCACAAGTTCAAGGCCAGCCTGGGTGACTTAGCGAAACCATGTCTCAATACAAAAAATAAAAAGGGCTGAGGATGTAGCTCAGTTATCAATAGAGCACCCCTGGGTTCAATCCCCAGTACTGCTAAATAACTAAGTAAATAAGTAAATAAAATAAAACAGTGGTACATGCCCGCAATCCCAGTACTTGGGAGGCTGAGATAGAGGAGGATCGCAGGTTGGAAACCAGCATCAGCAATTCAGCGAGACTTTCAGCAACCTAGCGAGACCCTGTTTCAAAGCAAAAAATAAAATAGGGCTGGGATGTAGCTTGGAGGTAGTATGCCCTTAAGTTCAATATCTAGTACCATAAAAATAAATAAATAAAAATACAACATGGCTTAATGTTTGTAATGTCTGTAAAATAAAATATTTTCTAAGCCGGGCGTGGTGGCGCACGCCTGTAATCCCAGTACTTTGGGAGGTGGAGACCGGAGGATCTGGGTTCGCGGCCAGCCTCCGCTCTCTCTCTCTCTCTCTCTCTCTCTCCCCCCCTCCCTGTCTCTCTACTTAGTGAGGCCCTCCGCAACTTCGTGAGACCCGGTTTCAAAATAAAGTATAAAAAAAAATAGGGCCGGGGGTGTAGCGCGGAGGTAGAACGCCCGCGGGTTCAATCCCCGGTACCGCAAAAAAAAAAAAATTTTTTTTCTAAATACTTGCCATCCTTTTGCACTCTTCTATATAATTATGTACTGGAAAATCTTCATTAAAAACTTATATCCTTCACAGGTGTGGTGGCGCACGCCTGTAATCCCAGCACTTGGGAGGCTGAGACAGGAGGATTGCAGGTTTGAGGTCAGTCTCAGCAACTTAGCAAGATCCTGTTTCAAAATAAAAATAAAAACATAAAATAGGGCTGGGGGTGTAGTTTGGAGGCAGAATGCCTCTGGGTCCAACCTCCAGTAACCCCCTTAAAAAAATAATCAAGAAACATTCTTATGGTTCATGTCTAAATTTCTACTAATATATTATAAATATGTTTCCCAGCAAATCATTACTGGAAATTAAGAGTTTTTACTTAGAGTCCCTCCACTTTAATGTTAAATCTGTTGAGCATCTCTTCCTAGGCCATGCCAAAAAGGAGAAATTACCAATATTGTCAGGCACAAAACAGAAACTTTTTTTTTTTTTTTTTTGCGGAGCTGGGGATTGAACCCAGAGGCATTCTACCTCTGACTTACACCCCCAGTCCTATTTTTTATTCTTTATTTGAAACATGGTCTCACTAAGTTGTGCAGGGCCTCACTAAGTTGCTGAGGCTGGCCACGAACCTGCGACCCTCCTGTCTCTGCCTCTGAAGTACTGGAATTACAAGCGTGCGCCACCACACCCAGCCAGTATTTTTCTTTTAAAAGGAGGAATCTGCTTACAAGCATCTTAAGCATATGGTTCCAAAAGATGGGACAGAAATTCAGTACTTCAAATCAGATGGGACATTACCTATTGACTAGTTGATCCTCTGAGGAAAGTGATTTAAGCATAGCTAGAAAACAAGTGAGTTATTCCTGTTCTTTTTTTTTTTTTGTGGTACCAGGGATTGAACCCAGAGGTGTTCTACCTCCGAGCTACACCCCCGGCCCTATTTTTTATACTTTATTTTGAAACCGGGTCTCACGAAGTTGCGGAGGGCCTCACTAAGTAGCTGAGGCTGGCTGCGAACCCGGATCCTCCAGTCTCCACCTCCCAAGTACTGGGATTACAAGCGTGCGCCACCACGCCCGGCTTTATTCCTGTTCTTAAAGCAGTGCTTCTTCCTTTACCTAACTCTGTATTCTAACTCAGTAAAATAAATGAATCCTAACAATATCCACAATTCAAATGATGTGAGAACGAGCTTCACATGTAACTAAATGATGGGAAGAAGGCATGAGTTTTCCAACACTTGGCTCATCTGAAGCCACCGCAGGCGCCGCTGTCCTACCTCCGCGCTGGGGATGATTTGTTTTTTCCCTCTGGGAGCTTCAAAGAATAATTGTTCTTTAGCACCAGTGTTGATCTGTAAAAGCTTTCCTTAAAAAAATATAGATGTAAAAATATAAATATACATATTAATATGATGTTTAAATCTTATGGGAGATATTAGGCTTAAAATTACAAGCCATTTTCCTCTGTAGTCAATATATATTAAAAACATTGTATTTTCTTAATTTTCATATAATTAAATTCATAAGTGGCTTAATTTTGTGTGCATATATAAACATAAAAAACTTTCTTTTGTTATGCATATTGAAAAACCCTTAGAAACAAATGCTGGAATTTTTTTTAAAAGTAAGTGTAAGTATTTCATTTAACAATATCTGGATAATATTAAATTTATAATGTTGAAAATGTGAAATATAATCCTTAAAAAAGGGAGAATTTAAAATATTTAACACTTATCTACATTTTTTAAACACTGTCATATGTCATATATTCTGCTAAAAATCAAAGATACTCATTAAATTCTTTGTTATATAATTAGGACTAGTTTTAGAAAATGTATTTTATGTCAACTGATTAGGAAATGACTTTTTAAAATACTCATTAACATTTCTATTTTCAAGTTTGAAGTCTGTCAGATTTATCTGACAAAAACTAGGACATTATCATGACTAAAATTTTTCTGCATACTATTTAAATTACATTACAAATTAAACAGCTTATCACTGTACTATCATTTGAATGACATTAGGTGAAATATTGAAAAGTTTAAACTCTATAATGTTCACCTTCAGATGGAAAACATGACAGAAATCATTTTGAGAACAACAGTTTTTCACAAGGCTTTTGAATCTATTAAATCATGTTTGTTTATTTAAATAGCTACACTAAATAAAATAAACTTTTATCATATATGAAGTAATTTAGTCTTACCTCTAACATCCCAATCAATATGGGTTACATAACTGGTAGCTCCTTTGCATATTCCTACTCGTTTACTACTCATTACATTGTATATATCAATAAAGCTGTCATGGGATGCCACAGCGAGATATTTCCCAGAACCTACAACAGAAACATATTTGGCATTTTCTACCTATGAAAATATTTTTTATACTCTGCAACTAGAGTTAATTTTCTAAATATATTTTTGGAGAAATCTTAAGGGTTTCATAAGTTACATTATAACCAGACAGATGTGTCAAATTATAACAGTTTCAAGTATATTAATAACTAACAAAGTGATATAAATTTTCTTATTGCAACAAACTAGTTCAGTGAAAAGCAAATTGTCAAAAATTATATATGATGTAATTTTGACACATCTTGTATTTGACAAAAGAAATCTTCTAAATTTAGAAAAAAATGGAACCAAACCAATCTAAGTAAATTTTGCCTTAACATCAGTATTTCCTATATTACAGTAGGCTTTTTAGTAAATATTGAATACAAGGAAATTGATGTATGAGTAAAATGAATGCAATTTACAAAGCATTAAGAATATAGTGAGCTGGCATGGT
>PVJS01023694.1:0-20321 GCA_004027185.1 Glis glis
AGGAAGGAGGGAGGAGGAGGAGGAAGGAGGGAGGAGGAGGGAGGAGGAAGGAGGAGGGAGGAGGAAGGAGGAGGGGGAACAAAGCAGAGGTTGTCCAAACCCAGAGGGTGTTTATGCTGCAGTGAATCCAGGCAACAGGATTCTACGCATGTGGTAAGATGTTGAGCATTTCTGCCCGGGAAAATCTCTTAAGTACGTCAGGTCACAACGTGAGTTGCACCGTTATGTGCGTGATGACCCACACATGTCAAATACAGAGCGGAGGAGAAGTTCAGGTCTCACACCACGGGGCACCGTGCTTATCTGGGTGATGAGATTAGAGGATTTTCCTCATTACGCTTATCTGAGCTGCCTCCTGTTCCCCGACGGTGCACAGACACTGCTTTGTAAAGTTTAACAACAACAAAAAAAAACTGACAATATAAGTATAATAATTTAACTTAAAACCCGGGAGCCTTCTCGCCTGTATTATCTCTTGTAATCCTCAAACCAGAAGTGGGTGCCGCGGCCTCACGAAGGTCCCCCCACAACTGCAAATCCCACTAGAGCTGTCTGCAGTGTTTAAAGTGTGGCTCCCTCCCCTCCATCCATGTCTAACTCTCCTCCTCTAACAGGGGGTCCCAACTAGGGTCCTCAGAGGTCCAGGGATGGGCTTTGGGCGGAGAGGCACACACCCCTGGAGTCTACCCCAAAGGGATGTGTGTGTTCATTATGTACACTATTTAATTAATTATTTATCTATTTTTGGTACTGGAAATTGAACCGAGGGCCGGGCGTGGTGGCGCACACTTGTAATCCCAGTACTTTGGGAGGCAGAGACCAGAGGATCCGGGTTCGCGGCCAGCCTCAGCTCGCTCTCTCTCTCTCTCTCTCTCTCTCCCTCTCTCTCCCTCCCTCTCTCTCTCTCTCTCTCTCTCTCTCTCTCTCTCTCTACCTAGTGAGGCCCTCTGCAACTTCGTGAGACCCGGTTTCAAAATAAAGTATAAAAAATAGGGCCGGGGGTGTAGCACGGAGGTAGAACGCCCCTGGGTTCAATCCCCGGTACCGCAAAAAAAAAAAAAAAAACGAAATTGAACCCAGGAGCATTCTACCTCCAAGCTATACCCCAGCCCTTTTTTTTTTCTTTAAAACAAGGTCTTGCTCAGTTGCTGAGGCTGGCCTTGAACCTGTGATCCTCCCATCTCAGCCTCCCCAGGCCTGGGATTACAGCCGTGTACCACCACGCCTAGCTTTCAGTACATACATCTTTCTGGAGATGCATCTGAAAAATTCAGAGTCATAAAGATGCTTATGATCCCTGGAGGCATGACCCACAGTCACGAGCCCTCTAAAACATCTTTCTGCCTGAGTCCTCTTCCTTTCCTCAGGAGCCTCATGGGTACCCCGTTCTCCAGCCGCCCCCCCTTCCATCTGTGTTTCCTCTGCCCCAATAATCCCACCTGCCTGCGATGGGTCCTTCAAGAGTGCTGGTCCTCTCAACTTTGGGGCCTCTGACAATCCAAGAAACCCAGATGTCTTTCCAGGGGAAAATGCACATCTGGGGTTTTATATATGGATCTAGATATGGGATTTTTACATATGGATCTAGATTTGGGGTTTCATATATTATTTTACACATATATATGGATTTTTATATATGGATCTAGATATTTGGGGGATTATTTTATATATGGATCTAGATATTTTGGGGGTTTATTTTATAAATGGATCTAGATGGCCAGGCATGGTGGCGCATGCTTGTAATCCCAGTACTTGGGAGGCTGAGATAGGAGGATCACAGGTTCACGGCCAGCCTCAGCTACTTGGTGGGGCCCTCCGTAACTTAGTGAGACCCTGTTTCAAAATAAAGAATAAAAATAGGGCTGGGGGTGTAGTTTGGAGGTAGAATGCCCCTGGGTTCAATCCCCCATTCCTCAAAAAAAAATGGATCTAGATATTTATGGGGTTTATTTTATATATGGATCTAGATATGGGGTTTATAAATGGATCTAGCTAGACCCTGAAGTCACCCACGAATGGCACCTGTAGTATACTGAATAATGTTCCCCCAACATTCATATCTACCCAGAACCTCAGAATGTGACCTTATTTGGAGATAGGATCTTTGTAGACATAATTAGGATCCTATAATAAAACCATCACGTATTTAGTTTGGGCCAATGTATAAGGAGAGGAGAAGGAGGCCTCGTGAGAACTGCCAGGATCCAGGGAAGCCGGAAGGGCAGGAAGGATCCTCCCCTACAGCCTCCGGAGGGAGCAGGGTCCTGCCCATGTCTCCACATCAGCCCAGATACTCATGCCGGCTCTGCCCTCCTGAACTGAGAGAGAGAGGCCACCCAGTGCATGGAAATTTGTTACAGCAGCTGTAGAAAACTTATACATCCTCCTAATCCCAAAAGGTCCACAGACCTCAATTTAGAACATCCCTGATACGAACCAGTTGTTCCTGCATCTGTCTCAAGAGGCCAGACCTCTCCGGATGCTCTGGAGCTGTGTCGGGCCCCTGCAGCCTCGCTGTGTCCCAAGCTGGGCTCATATCACACTCCCAACACACCCCACCCCTTGCTCACCCTCCCATGCTCTGATTCAGGCCCCAGCGCCAGCCCTCCGCCACCTCCCACATCCTATTAATAAAACAAAGCAAAAATTAAATTACTTCTAACACACCCCCAGTCTGCTTCCTAGAGAGTTGGATGGTTTGAAATTCTAATTTGCTTTCCAAGGTCTTAAAATAATTTCACAAGAGCCCCAGAGATAGCCCCTCTCAGTCCCCGCCTGCTTGCCAAAGCAGGAGGCCAGGCTGCGGTGTGGCAGGACAATCAGGAGGAAAGGATAATGCGTGGATGGGGAGAGAGCTGGAATCCTCTCCTGGCCCCTCCACAGACTTGGGGTGCCATCCAGGCCAGACCCGGCCCTCTCTGGGCCCTGGTACTCTGTCCTGTTAGACAGGAGCCATCCTAAGTTCTGTCTGGGCTAATGTCACTTCTCTGCCAGTCACTGAGCCCGCTAAGCCAGAAGTGGAGTCCCTAGCGCTCACCCACATCTGGATCCTCCCTCCCAGCCCTGGGGGGTCATGGGGCTACTAATGGCCTATCCTTTGTGAGCAGAAATGATTGCTTCTGCACTAAAGTAGTTAAAAGGCAGGGGACCATCTCTACACTCTGTCACCTTCAGCAATGACCAGGGAGTGTGTGTGGGGGGGGGGGCAGGCTGATCCAGATCAGCCCTGGATCTCAGAGTTGCTACTTGGAAGGGATCCATCCTAGACAGCCACCCAGCCCACTGCAGACTCTGCCCAGGCAAGAACTGTGGCTGTTTTAAGCTGCTGAGACGTCAGGTCACATTTGTTAATGCAGCAAAGCCTGCCCTGTGCTGACCAATGCAAGGACTAGCTCCTGTTGAGGGTCCCACGCAGGAGCGTCTAAGCAGAAAGACAACCTCAGGAAGTCCAAGTGGGGGAGCAGCCGCCAAGCCCAGGCAGGGTACAAAGGAACTGACAGGCAGGAGGTGGCCTTGGCCGGCCTCTAATCCACCCAGGTGCAAAGCCCGAGGCACAGGCCCACCAGGCTGAGGGTTGAAGGAGCCAGAAGGGGAAGGAATGAGATCGCAAAGAGGGACCAGCAGACACAAATGTCCAGAGGAGAAATCAAACTAGGAGCCGTGACTCATTTGGCACAGCAGGACGCTCAGGTGTGGCGGGGAAGGGAGTGGAGCTGGAGACGCAGAGAAGTAGCTCAGGAACAAGGGGCACCTCACGGAGACTGTAGACCTCACCTCTGAGCAAAATGGCCCTGGGGAGAGGCGGGCTGCAGCAGCTGGGGCCCAGCGTCCCCTGCCCCTGCATAAGCCTGTGTCTTCAGCCCCCTCTTCCCTCCAAGTCCTCCACTGGGCACCTCCGTGACCTCTGACCTCGCACACCAGCGTCCAATCAACACGCAGGAGAGTAGCCTCCAGGGACT
The DNA here is from genome assembly GCA_004027185.1 of Glis glis. Classification (NCBI taxonomy): domain Eukaryota; kingdom Metazoa; phylum Chordata; class Mammalia; order Rodentia; family Gliridae; genus Glis; species Glis glis. The sequence goes on from PVJS01023694.1 coordinate 3,960, forward strand.
CCCAGCCGCACCCACAACCAGAGGCGGATCAGACACAGCAACGTGCCCAGGACAGCCCACTTGTACAGTCAGAGCAGAGCGGGCCCTTGGGTCTCTGTCACCCCTCTTCCTTATACAGAGAGGAAAGCTGGGCCCAGAGTGGAGAAGTAACTTGCTTAAAGCCACACAGCAAAAGCACAGCATAGCTCTGCAAGTAGAATGCACACTGGGCACCAAGAATGCTGTTCTTTCTTTCACAGTTCTGCCTCTTGGGACCCCAGGGTCCTTGGGATTTCTGTTTCATTAGAAACATGGCTTTTTCTGAATTGGCAGCCACGCCCAACAACACACCTTCAGTCAATGAGGCATCAGTTCTACAGTTTTTATGCAGAGAACAGGGAGGTGAAGATTCAGGTCAGGCCTTAGCAGCTGAGCTTCAGCCCTTCATGAGTTCTAGCAAAACCCCAGTCCATGCTCTCACCCAACCTCGGGAGCCTGTAGGATATCCTGGGATGTGCCATGGAAGTGCTGAACACTTGCAGCCCTTCTGGGCCAGTGAGGTGCCACTGGGAAAGACCAAGCCCTCTGCAGCAAGGCACAAAGCCTGGGTCAATGCTTTCTGCTCACAAGGTCTCCTAAAGCTGCCCAGCCCACACCGACACAGGAGTCAGCCCATGGCTTATTGCTGGCCAACCACAGGCCCTTGGATAAGCACATGTCTCAGCACAGAGCAATTCCCAACTGTCCCCAAAGCCAGCTGGGAATAGCAGAACTTGTCTCCCATACAGCCCAAACTTTGTCTCCCAAAGCAGCCAGTAGGCACCACTACCCAGCACCACACCAGCAGGATGAGGGACACAAAACAAAAAGGCAACAGGCCTAGGTGGCATTTTCCAGCACACGCACCACCATTCTCCCCCCTCAGTCACGGCAGACATCACCAATCGATCATGGAATTCTCTCCTGCAGAGCCCAACACAGCCTGGCATCTCTCCACACTGAGCTCTGTGAGCAATGGCCAATCCATCAGAGTTGATGCCCAGGATAAATGCCACACCCCACTGTCACCAGCCAAGGATCTGAGAGGAGAGGGCTGCCTTCCACCGCGGGGCACATGTTTATCTGGTGGAGAGGGAGAAACAGTCAGGACACCTGTAAATATGAGGATGACGTGGGCCTGGGGCCATGGGATAAAGGGTTTTAAGTGGCACTCTGCCGAGCAAGAGGGCTGAGCAGGCGGTCATCACTGGCCGGGGAAGGTGGTATTGCTATGATACAAATGACAGGTAGCACCCTGGGGACACGCAGGGCTAACATGGCCTTGAGAACCAGGGCAGAGAATCCTGGACTTTCTGGAAGCTCCGACGCTCCCTGGCTCTTCCAGGTAGACCCGGATTCTCCCCCACACTGTCCTGGGAACCTTCTGTCCCAGCTCTAGGACCCCCATCAGCCGACAGGAGCACCAGGGCTGGTGAGTATTCTAGGGAGGTGAGGGGGGCAGGAGCTCCGAGGACCTCCACAGACTCACACAGGTGCAGGGGGTAGGGTGGAGGCGAAGGTGGGGGGCGTTTCCAGAAAGACGATCTCACTCCGCTGAACCCGGATGCAGACCCAAGTGGCCCTGAGATTTAGCTCTCAGGGTCACAGGTGACCGTGGCAGGGGACAGTGACCCTTTGATGGTACATCCCCCACCCAGACCCCCAGTGGTTTCCTCACGCTGACAGTCCAGCGCGACGTCTGGATCCTGGAGCCTGGCCCCCCTGCTCACTCCCCAGCCCAGGGCTCCGATCATGACCCTGTTGTCGGCTCCCATCCTCAGAGCCTCTCTCTTCCCCATTTCCAGCAGCATAACTCAGGAGCCAAGCCGTGGAGCTGGGAGGGCGGCCCCTGCAGGCTCCTCCAGGGACCCCGTTCCTGCCCCTGCCCGCTGCATCCCTCGGGCCACAGCGTCTCTGCCTGACGTCAGCCCTGGTTCTCTCGTTTGCTGGGTGAACTTGGGCCCATCTCTGCCCCCTCTGGCCTCAGTTTCCCCATCTTTAATTTTGAGAGTCAGACTTAATTCTCAGAGCGTGGAGCCGGCTGCCCAGGAGACAGAGCTGGCAGGGGTGCCTCGCAGGGCTTCGGGGAGAAAGCATTTCTGGGACCCTCGAGGCCTCTGTCCTCAGCCTGAGGCATCTCAATCGAGTAGCTGAAGAGGGCTGGAGGTGTCAGGGGAGGCTCGCAGGGAAGATGTATCCAGCTAGGTGAGAGGCAGAGATGCTGGAGGTAAACCTTCAAAGCAGATGGCGCCACTCCTCTCCCCTGGCTCAGAGTCCACACCCCAGGCTGCCCGGAGCTCATCCTCTAGCCCTTGTGCCTTGGCCCCCTGCCGCTCCTCCAGCCTTCCAGGTCTGGGCTGACCCCGGGGCCCTTGCACTAGCTGTGCCTGTGGTCTCAGCACCCTTACCCTACTGAGGCAGCTGTACAGCTTGCTCACTTTTAAACTTGAGGCCTCTGCTCCAGAGCTACCTTCCCAGCAGGCCTTCTGGGCCCCTGGGAGTTAAAATTGCAAGCCTGTCGAAAGATCCCCTGGGGATCCCGTCCCCCACCCCTGCTTTATCTTTCCCCATTATCACCATCTGACATACTGTAAGCTCCATGTAGACCGGGATATCTGTCTGATATTTATTGACCACCTACTATGTGCCCGGTGTTATATCTGGCCCTGGGGACACAGTAGTGGACAAAAAAGCCCCCCCGACCCCCCTCAGCCCTGACATTGCAGCCAAAGTTAAACCGAGATGGCCAGCGCACTGGGAACAGGAAGGCCCGCCCGGCTGCTCGGTGGAGGAGGGGACACAGGAAGGGATCGTCCCTCAGGCTACCTGGTCCATGGTCACGGATGACCCCGGCACCCGCTCCCCCGGCCCGCAGCCAAATGAGCCCAGATGCCGGCCTCAGAGCGCCCTGAGACTTAGTTCCAGATCTGCGCTCCAGGGCGTGCACTCTGTAGCATCTGCAGTGTCTCTATCTATGAAAGGGAGCGAGGAGCTTCACCCAGGCCGCCCACCCTCCCTGACCACTCCAGAGGCGCCAGGCACGGCGAGAAACGCGATCCCACTGCCTGCCCCCCGCCCATTTTATAAGTCAGAAAGCGGAAGCTCAGAAATTCTGTGACTCTCACAATAGGCAGCGTTCATTCAGCACCGGTCAAGCGCTCTCCCACACTCTGGACCACCTCCCTGCATCTTCTCGTACCCTCTGAGTTAAGCAAACCCTTCTTGTAGCAACCCCATTTTACCAAGAGGGCACAGAGAGGTCAAGAATGTCACCCAGAGCCAGGCGTGGTGGCACAAGCTTGTAATCCCAGTACTCGGGAGGCTGAGACAGGAGGATCCGGGTTCACGGCCAGCCTCAGCTACTTAGTGAGGCCCTCCGCAACCTAGTGAGACCCTGTTTCAAAATAAAGAATAAAAAATAGGGCTGGGGGCAGAGCTCAGAGGTAGAATGCCCCTGGGTTCAATCCCCAGTACCGCAAAAAAAAAAAAAAAGAGTGTTGCCCAAAGTCACACAGCTAATGAAAAAGCAGAAAGTTGAGCCCTTGCAGCCCCCGCTTCCCTCCCAAGCTCGACTGTCCCCCATCTCACGTAAGGTGAGTAGGACAGTCTGGTAGTCTAGAAGCTCATTCCAGAGGCAAAGCATCCCAGGTCTTGAGCACAGTGGTGAATACAAGTGAGGGCGGGGTGTACTGCTTTTGTGACTGTGTCTGAAATCGGCAGCATCTATTAACACTTGCTCTATGTTAAGAAACTGCTTGCCGTGCATGCTCACTTAATTGCTGCTACTAGTGTCCTCTTGTTTCACACAGGAGGCACCAGAGAGGGGAGACAGTTTACCTAAGCTCACACAGCGAGGGGCGGTCCCCTAGAAACCAGGGTCCTGGAATCTAGCCCTGTCCTCTCCTGACAGCAGAGGGACTCTGGGGACACTCGCCTGGGAGCCGGGAGCTGCCTGAACAAAGAAAGGCTTTGCTTCCCCTAAACACATAAAGCAAGTCTCTAATCCTTGTTATTAATGTAAATAATATTCCTGCGAAGACAGCAAGCTCCCTGCTTCCCGAGGGGCTCCGGGGATTACGTCTACAGTGGCCCACACAGCAAGGACAATAACCAATTGACTCTTATTAAAACTCCAATAATGCTGGCGTGATTGAGGCTTTGATAAGCTGGCTGCTGTGAGCAGGGTCAACCACATTAGGAAAATGTAATTAGACTAATAAATTCCGGGCAATCCTTTTTTTGGTTTTTATTCCCCTCTTTGCTCCGAGGAGGAGCCACTCACAAGACCTCATTACCCACGTGGCGGCCCTGCTGGGGGCTTCGCTGCAGAACAGAGTACTTCCTTAGACCCATGGGGTCTGATCCAAGAAAGACCCCCGTGTGTCCTTATCGCCACAGTATGCAAGACTTGCTGGCCACATGGCAGAGGCTCCAGGGAGCTGGCGATGCATGGCCACCACGCATGCCAAACACCATTGTCCCCCCGATCCCTCAAAAGGGGTCCCCCTCCCTGGTGCAGCAGAAACCTATATGAACTACGTCTTTGCTGATTCTATGGCCAGAGCCGTGGACCTGTCCCAACCCCTGAATGCGGGCTCTCTCCAAATAATGGGTGAAATCAGAATTTATTAGAGGACACGCGGTGGTGCCTTGAGATCTCAAATCAGCAGGTGCTGGGGGCAGTGGAGGGGGCGCAGACCCAAATCCCAGACACCTTCCTAGGCCCCGAGTTGCTGAGGAGAAGCCCACCTTCTGGAGCAAGGCACATGACAAAGACGTCCCCAGCTTTGAAAAGACCCCCCCCGCACTGCCCTTAGCTCCTGGTTCAAAGCCCAGCCCACTCCACATTGACACTAAATTGGAAAGTGCAAATCTGTTCCAACGCAATCTATGTATCGGGGAATAATTTAAGCATTACGAAGAATTCGCATCTGCTCACGCAGGATGTCGTCCCCTAGAAACTGCGCCAATGCACAGAATAGAACATGTGCCAGGCAGGACAGGGGACCCACCCACCTACACCTGCTGCTACCTGTCCACCTGTCTCCACCCGGTCCCCATAACTTTCCTTCTACCGACACACAAAAACACACCAGCGGCGACCCCACACCCTTCCTCCCCCGGCCCTCAGCCTGTCTGTGTCCTTCTCTCCTCTCTCTGCTTCTCCTTTCTCTTACTCTCTTTCTCTCTCTCTCTCTCCCTTTCTCCCTCTCTCTCTCTCTGGCATGCAGACTGAGCACAAACCTCAACTAGTAAACTCCCGGTCTCTCTCAAGATAACGTGCGGTATTTATTGTCATATTTATGTATTTCTTAACCATTAAGCATGCATAAAATCCTGCTCCCACTTTATTAGATTCCTATCTTTTTGGTGGATCACTGACAAAGTGCTTCTGTGTTCCCCCATAAACCCTGTGGGTTTTATTGTGCTATCTGCACAGCGCGGCAGTTTTGAGGGACGCCTAGGGCGCTACAGCGGAACGGACTGCTCTTCATGCACAAGCCATCCTGCAGGGAAAGGGCATCCCAAAGGGATGTCACTGTCCCCAACACACAAGGAGGGACGTAAAGTCCAGAGAGGTCCTTGGGTCCCAGACCTTTGAGTTTGGGGTTCACCTGTCCTGTGTTAGATGCTGTGCTCAGCACGTCCCAGCCAAGTTCAAGGCCAGGGAGTCTGATGATTAAGACAACAGGCCTTGGAATGAGAACTCCTGGTCTCAACTCTCTCAGCTCTACAGCTCGGCTCTGTGACCTCAGGCAAACTATGTAACCTCTCTGTGCCTTGAGTTTCTCATCTATAAAATGGGCACAGCTCGCCAAGCCTGGTGGTGCATGCCTGTAATCCTAGTAATTGGGAGGCTCAGACAGGAGGGTCGCAGGCTCAAGGACAGCCTCAGCAATTTAGCAAGGCCCCCAGCAACTTGGTGAGACCCTGTTTTAAAATAAAAAAATAAAATAGGGCTGAGGGTGCAGCTCCAAGGTAAAAGGTCTCTGGGTTCAATCACCAATACCACAAAAAATCAAATAAAATTGGGCACAAGTCACAGAGAGGTTTCGAGGATAACAGAATTCATGCATCTAAAAGGGTTTATTTGGAACAGCCACGACAGCACAGGAGCCTACTCAAAAATGTGGCCACTCTCATTGTCAGACTTACTCCACACACGGTGGGGCCCGATTCAAGACAGAAGGTGGCAGGGGACGGGGACTGGGCTGAGGCTGGGACATGCAGGCTGCTGTTCTCACCTCAGGTTCTGATCCCTATACTCCAGCCTCCTGCTTTGTGGCCCTGGACAGGTGACCTGGGCTCTCGGCCTCAGTTTCCTCATCCACACTGAGGGAAGTCACACGCTCCTCATAGACTAAAGTCAGGATACATGGGAACCTGTGAGCAGGCAGCCCTGAACATGGGGTGCACAACCTGGGCTCTCTCTCAGAACCTCACTGTTCTCCCAGCTACCCTCCCAACAGCCCCCCCCCTTCTCGAGGTACCAGAGGGCAGCAGCCCGCATCTGCAGGAAGACAGAGTCCACTTCCAACTGCAGACCCAGCTGGCGACCACCTCGGGACCACAGACCTCCCCGCCTGGGATCTCTCTGTACAGAGAAGTCCTGCCCCGTTGGTGGCCTGTGTGCACTCGTGTGTCCATGGGCCAGGCGGGGGCCTACCACTCCCCACTCAGCAAGCGCCTAGTGGACAGGCTCCTCCCCGGCCTCCCTGGACCAGAGGCCAGGAGCAGGGCGCAAGTGAATGAGCACTGCTTGAAGCCCTACTATGTGCCAGGCACCATGCTGGGCATTTCACATGCAGTAGCTCATTTTGTGATCATAGCTGTTTTCCAGGGAGATACCATGCCTCACTTTCCAGACCGGAAGACTGAGGCTTGAGAGAGACCACGTGACTTTTACCCAGGGTCACAGAGGTGGGAAGCAGAGCTGGATTTGAACTCGGGCCAGGACCACACCCAGGTGCCCCACCAAGCCACAGCTCCCTGCCTGAGCCAGCAGGCCGGGCCAGGTGTCCTGCTCACCCTCTCCCCAGGCCTCAGCTCCTCCACTGTTTCAACGGGGGAGTGTGGCTAGGACATCGCTGGGCTCCTTGAGAAGCCAGAAGAGGGCAAGGGACTCTGAGAATTAAGAAAAAGGACTGTGGGAGAATAAGAAACTGGCACCGTCCTGCGACCCAAGCTTGTGCTGCAAAACCAGGCTGTGCCCCACACCTCGGGGTCCCTAATCCAGCCAGAGAGCACACCCCAGGCTTCCAGCCTGTCCCCGGAGCACAGCCATAGACGGGAGCTCACTACGCCCAAGGAAGCCTGTCCCAGCTGCAGGTACCACTCCTGCTGGAGGCCTCAGGGCCAAAACCCATCTCCCTGTCAATTCTGCCCACCAATACCGGAGACACGCCTGGGATAACAGGACAGGACCCAACTTCCCTTCCTGATGCCAGTCGCCATGCCCTCCTCCAGCCCAGGTCCCCCTTTCTGCACCAAATATTTTATTGCCTCCCTCCTCAGATAAAAAGATTAACAATAAAGATCAGGCAATATCTGTGACAAATGGTAAATGCATATGTAGCGGGCATGACTCGATATCCCGGGTCAGCAAATTATGTCCCTAGGCCCGACCCCACTCGCTACCTGCTTTTCCACGGCCCAAGAGCTAGAGTGGTTCTACATTTATACGGGGTTGGGAAACACTCAGAAAAAGACTATTTTGTGACACATGAAATGTATATGAAATTCAAATTCCAGGCACTATAAATAAAGTTTTATTGGAGCACGGCCACGCCCGTTTCATTTGCATATTGCCTATGGCTGCTTCAAGTTATAGCAACGGAGTTGAAGTTCCAGGGAAACACGCAGCCTTCAAAGCCTACGGTGTTTAAGACCTGGCCCTTCACAGAAAAGTTTGCTTTATAGGAATTGTCTCAATCCTCACAGTGACCCAGGAAGAGGGGACTGCTGTCATCTTCTCTTGACATACAAGGAAACTCTCAGAAGCTCAGAGACGTTGAGTTGATAATGACCAGCTTACTGGCCACTGTGACCTCTAGATTCTCTTCTCTTTTTTTTTTTTTTTTTTTTGCAGTACCGGGGATTGAACCCAGGCGCATTCTACCTCTGGGCTACACCCCCAGCCCTATTTTTTTTATTCTTTATTATTTTGAAACAGGGTCTCACTAAGTTGTGGAGGGCCTCACTAAGTATCTGAGGCTGGCCGCGAACCCGGATCCTCCGGTCTCAGCCTCCCAAGTACTGGGATTACAAGCGTGCGCCACCACGCCTAGCTCTAGATTGTCTTCTAGCCCTATTGCCTCTTGTAGGTCATTCCCAGGCCCTGCACTGTGCATAGTGAGAAGGACTAGCTCATGGGCCACTATGACTCTTTCATCCTCTCCCAACCCTATTCTCTTACAGATCTTCCTCACTCCCACCCTTAAAAAGGCCTATGAACCCAAAGCTCTCTGGATACTGAAGAAATTGACCCCCCAGTACCCTCCAGATTGGAGGCTGAGATAGCAGCAAATATGATAAAGTTGGTAGCTCAAGCCAGAGGTCCCACACATTTACAAGAATCAATAAATCTTGCTCTTGGGCTGTCCACGGACTTCAGATAAACCTGTCCTGCCATGATTTCATGGACTCAGAAAGTGGTCCTGGGACAACTGTCGGGTTATAGAAATCTCAGGGCCACCTTCCTTGCTTTTCTGTCTCCGAATAGAGGATGGGGGGAGGGGGAGGTAGCATGCTCTGTTGCCATAGAAACTAGGCTAGGCTAAGTCTGCAGCAGGAAGGATTAAAGACAGACCTTAGAAAGCGGAGGTAATCCAGCAGGAGAGGTGGGGGCACCCCAATTCCTCATCTGTGATTTAAGTTTGTCAAAGTGGCTTCAGCCCCATTATTAACTCTGAGCTTAGATGTACAACGTAAACCACAGACCTCATCAAGAAATACAAATCAATATATCCGGAGGGCAAATATTTGATTGCTATTTATGTGCGTACTGCAGTGTAGCTGCATCTCATCCGGCCAGAAGAGGCCAGAATAGCCCGGCCCAGATGCTGCCAACTGCTAACCTGCAGGCCAGTTTCAGCCCACGGAGCTATTTTATCAGCCTATAAAACCTTTCCTAAATTCTTAAATAAGGTGTTAACATTTAAAAATGTGAATATTTTATGAGACACTCAGCAACTTATCAAGACCTTGTTTCAAAAATTTAAACAACAAATAAAAAGGGCTAGGGATGTAGCTCAGAGGTAGAATGAACCTGGGTTCATTCCCCAGTACCTAAAATTAATTAATTAATTAATTTAAAAATATGAATACTCTAGAGCATCATTCAGATTGTTGGGTTTGCCCAAAAACAATCCAAAAATCTGGCTGAAGTAGCCATGGAGAGCCACACCACCGTCCCGGAGCAGAGGCGGACTGTGCCCGGGAGTCCAGCACGTGCCTGCCAGGCCCCAGTCTCCCCAACACCCCCGTCCCCCGGCACCTGCCCTGCTCCACCCTCTGTCTTTCCCGAGGCCCTATGGACACGTGAGTCTGCGACACCCAGAGTCCTGCCACACCCATGGTGCTGGTAGGGAAACTGAGGCCCGAGAGGTCCTGAGGGCCCCTTGTTTCAGACGCACAGGACAATTGCCACAGAGCGGGTGTCCCCGCATCTGGGGAGGACTCCGCGCAGGCCCGTGTGGAAGCTGGGCTAATATCCGTCAGCGACAAACGTGTCTAAGGTGAAAATTAGATTTTTCTGCTGACTCCAATTTTGTCAGCTTCGTTCCAGCTCCTTGCAGGGGGAAGGGAGGACGGAGAAAGAGCGCCGCAGGGACAAGGAGAGAGTGTCCTCCGGCCGTCCTCGTCCTCCGTCACCCCTGCCCGCTCACAGCCACGCCCAAGGCTAAGAACACCGGACAAGAAGAGCCTCAGGGACAGCAACGAGGACAAGGGCCCAGGACAGGTGAGCAGGCTGCCCTCGAGCACAGCGGAGGTGTCATAACCCAGGCGAGGGGAGAATGCAGCCAGGTCTGAGTTCCGGCCCTTCTTTGCTACTTGCTTCTGTGTGACTTTGGACAAGTCACTTAACCTCTCTGAGCCCTAGAGAGTGGGGGCAACTGAAGCATCCAACCTGGCAGGGTTGTTCTGAAGGTTAAATAGGCTCCAACACAGCACTTAGTGTGACTTCTGGCACACAGTGGGTGCTCTGCCGCAGCAGCATATTATATCATTGCTCCCTCTCTGCCCTTCCCCATGCTGCTCCACCTTGGCCCCTGGCCGATACATTCCCCGCCCCCTAAGTGTGAACTCCTCATCCCAGTGCTCAACTGCTCTCTGGCCTGCAGCTGCAGCCTGGTGCCCCGCTCCCCACCAACGAAGCAGCCGCTGCTTCCTCACCCCCATGGAACCTAGCTTCAGGCCTCTGCCCCTGCGTGAGGCTGGCTCAGCACTCCATCCCCTACTGCTCCCCTCCACCAAGGCTACCGAGCCCCAGGCCCAGCAGACCCAGCAAAACCGCTTCCCCCCAGGCCCACTCCCTCATGGGCTTGGAGAATGTTCTGTGGGTGAGACCCTCTGTCCTTGGCATCTGGCAAGTCCAGGGCCAGCTCACATGACTTTGAGACCCATTAGGGGACATGAGGATGTGTAGGCCAGCCACCTGTCCCCTCTTTTTTTGATACCAGCCCCCCCAATTCCTTTCCAGAAGTGATCCTCCCCCACAAAGTACAGTCTTGGCAGGACTCTTTTTTTTTTTTTGCGGTACTGGGGATTGAACCCAGGGGTATTCTACCTCTGAGCTACACCTCCAGCCCTATTTTTTATTCTTTATTTTAAAACAGGGTCTCACAGCCGGGTGTGGTGGCACACGCTTGTAATCCCAGTACTTGGGAGGCTGAGACAGGAGGATCATAGGTTCACAGCCAGCCTCAGCTACTTAGTGAGGCCCTCCGCATCTTAGTGAGACCCTGTTTCAAAATAAAGAATTAAAAAATAGGGCTGGGGATGTATCTTGGAGGTAGAATGCCCCTGGGTTCAATCCCCAGTACTGCAAAAATAAATAAATAAATAAAACAGGGTCTCACGGAGTTGCAGAGGGCCTCACTAAGTAGCTGAGGCTAGCTGCGAACCCAGATCCTCCGGTCTCAGCCTCCCAAGTACTGGGATTACAAGCATGCGCCACCACGCCTGGCTTGGCAGGACTCTTGATCATGAGGCCTAAACCCTGCCCCACCAGGCCAGGACTGGCCAAACCCCACCAACCAGCTCTCCTCTCTCTTGAGAAGTACAATTTCAATCCTGCAAGAACCCTAAGCACTAGCGGGGGTCACCCATCCTGGAAAGGACCCAGAGAGCCCAGAGCAGGTCTTGCTAAGAAGCCCTCCCAGCTAGCCGGGCCCCTGCCCTGTCCAGGCCAACCTCGGAATCTAAGAGCTTCCTTCTGAGCAGTTCCCTCCCGGCTGAAGTTGGCCAATTTCAATTGCTTGCAAAGAAAGAGCCCTGATTCTGAGACCCCTTGTCACAGCCATGCTCGCACCTGTCCTCAGGACCCACAGAGACCCGAGCTCATGAGCATCGCTTCTGCGTAGGCAGAGAGGCCCGGCCAAAGCCAAGCTGCCAAGCATTCCTGGAAGCCACGCGGGGGTGTTGCCTCTTGTTTGAAATAAATAAATAAATAAAAGTAACAATGAGAGGTGATTGAGCAGATTACACAGAAAGCAGGCGTTTCTGCAGATGCCAAAAATAAAAATCGAGTGCCTAAGTAGGATAAGCACAGGGTACCCGGATCGTCATTCAACATCCAAGAGCAAAGGGCTTGCTAGCATGCACCAAGAGACCGATGGGTAAGCCGGCCATGGACAGCAGCGCCCTGGGGATGTGGACACAGAGGAGGCCACCCCTCCCCAGCAGCGCAGGGAAGGTCCTAGCAGAGGGGAGGGAATGCGCAGAAGTCAGCAGGCGAGGAAAGGGACGAGGAGCGACTTCAGAGAGGCTCCCCGGAAGCACCTTGTCTCAGTTGGCAGCCCTCTCTCCTCTGATCCACCGTAAGACCCACACCGGTCCGCCTGCCTCTGCCTCGCCGGCTACAGCCTGTCCCCAGCAGGGGCAGTCGGATCCTATGATCCCTGGCTCAGACAAGCCTAGCCTCTCCGGCTCCCTGGCCTAATCCTCACAAAGCAGTCACAAAGCGAAAGAGCTGGGAATTCAGAGGCGCCGCCTCCAGCATGTGCCGCCGAGCACCCGGTCCCCTTCGGAGGTGGCAGCAGCGCTTTCGAAGCCTCAATTACAAGGGCTGGAAGTGTCATTGCTCCTTACATCTCCGTCACAATATCACCCGAGAGCCCTGGGTTACAAGGGGGAAATTACAGTAATTACTCCAGGGGAGGGCTGGCTGCGTGAACTTTGGCTGAGCCAAAACCCCGGGGTGAGAGCCGACTCCCTGGGAGTTGAGGGAGGTCTCTGGGGAACCTCCGCCTCACCTCCGGGGACCCAGGGAAATGACACCGATGTCAGACTTGGTGAGTTCATGGCTCTTGTCAGCCGAGTGGCAGGAAAGCCTAGTAGCTGGGGGCACGGACAGGGAGTCAGACCTAAGAGACAAGATGGTGCAGAGCAGCCGTGGAGAGGGGCTTGGGTGGCTCATCTCACTTCCCTGGGCCTCAGTTTCCCTGCCTGTCGAATGGATATAACGATCACACCTACTTCATATGGTTACTGAGAGTGTCTGATGAGCGATAGGTAAAAAGCCCTTAGCACGGGGTCTGGTCTGCAGTGGAGTGGGGCAGACATGGTGGTCTGGAGGCAAGGAGCGGGCATTTGTGCCCTCGTTGGTGCCTGCCATGCTCCCGGGCACTGGGATGCAGCTGTGAACCGCAGCAGCTGAGAATCCCAGCCCTCAAGGAATGCGCTCTCTGTGCACATGACCCAGGAAGCCGCGCTGAGGAATTCATCTCCCAGGACCACGGTCCCCAAAGCCCCCTAGGAGGAAGGCCACCTCTGCCAGCTGGGGCCCTCTGCTCCCCGCCGGCTCCATCCCATAGTAGGAAGCTTCCAGTGCCTCCCACTGGCTCCCTCCCCCACCCACTCTGGGTCCCAACAGCACCCCTTCCACCGCCCTCAGCTGGAGCCCCCCAATGCTGCCCCTGGCAATCATGTCCCTGGCTCCTGAATCAGGGCCTCAGCTGGGATCCCCTGGGGAACTTGTGACAAAGTATAGATTCAGGGCTCTGCCCCAGGTGACTCATTGTATAGTGCTCAGGCAGGCCAGGAGGTGTGGCAAACACAAGCAAGCCCCTGTGAGCTCTCCCAGGGCAGAAACCACCTGCCCCTCTGCCCAGCATCCCAGGACCCAGCACAGGGACAGGCAGACATGCCACAGAGCAGGGGAGGAACACTCACTAGAGACCAAGGCCACCCTGCCCCTCCCCACGGTCACCAAGAGCACCTCGTAATGCCACCAACCAGACACAATGGTACTGGGGATTGGACCCAGGGGCATTCTACCTTTGAGCTGCACCCCCAGCCCTTTTTATTTTTTGTTTTGAAACAGGGTCTTGCTCAGCTGCTAAGGGGTCTTGCTAAATTGTTGAAGCTGGCCTTGAACCTGCAATTCTCCTGTCTCAGGCTCCTAAGTACTGGGATTACAGGTGTATGACATCATGCCTGGCTCCTAGATGACCTTTTTCTGGGCCCAGCCACCTGTGTTGAGTGGAAGGGGGAGGGACAGGTGACCAGGGCACAGAAAGCCTGCTCTGAGACTCAGTGCTTACCCCGAGGACAGGAGCCCCCACCCATCTTAAAGGCCAGGAGGAGCTGGGCATGGTGGCGCACGCTTGTAACCGCAGTACTTGGGAGGCTGAGACCAGAGGATCCGGGTTCAGCCAGCCTCAGCTACTTAGTGAGGCCCTCTGCAACTTAGTGAGACCCTGTTTCAAAATAAAGAACAAAAATAGGGCTGGGGGTGTAGCTCGGAGGTAGAATGCCCCTGGGTTCAATCCCCAGTACCACTAGAAAAAATAAAAAAGGCCAGGAGGAATGGGGGCTGGAGGCTTAAGTACCCAGAGGGGAGGGCCTCTCAGAGACCTTCCAGCCCAGCTCCTCACTCCCAAGAAGGGCCCCTCTGTCCCTCCTGAACAACCCATCGGTTCCGCTAGGACACCCCCAGCAAGAAGCACGCACCATCTTGCTAGAAAACCCACCGCCCTGCAGGCAGGCTGGTCTGTAGCTGGAAAGTTCTTGCTTTTGAAGTTGGTCTTTTTCTTGACCTCACGGGGGAAGACAGCTGGTTTCCTCTCATGAAAGGGGGGGGGGTGTCACAGCAAGTGGCAAGACTGTCCCAAGAAGAAAACCGCATGGCCACCAACCCAGGCCAAGCCCCAGTGTTACCACTCCAAGGTGCAACCTCGGGCCAGTGACCCCTCAGGTGTCGGCTTCCTCATCCATAAAACAGGGCAAGAGAGCGTGCCCATTGCCGCAGCATCGAGTCCTGCTGGATTCGGCTCTACCAGTCAGAGGCCACACGAGTGGGAACAGGAGGGGACGCTGGGCCTTGGGAGCCAGTAAGCCAGGTGGACGTGACCCTAAGGGGCCCGGAGAGCCCCTCCCCCTCATGGTGGGGTTGGTCAGATGGGTGACCGAGCCCCAGCATGGCCAGATCAGAGGCCCCGAGGTCTAGGGCCCACATCACTATCCCTGCACAGGAAGTGTCTATGCAGTGGCTCGTCCCCAGGGACTCACATCTGACCTCCAGCCAGCCCCTGCCGCAGGGACATGGGCCCCCAGTCCAGTACCATCTTGGTCTATTGGGTAGGGGCACAGAGGGCGAGCAGAGAAGCCACGGCGCTCTCCACGGGAGGCTGAGTGGACCGCCAGCCTATTAACACATCGGTTTCTGCATGAACTGCCCCAGGGAGCCAGGCAGGCCTGGAGACAAGGGGAATTTTCCTGCAGAAATGCTCATCTATGAAACCTGAGCGCTGGGGCCACACAGGGTACCGAGTGGTAGAAGTCACTAGCACACGGGGAGGCGAGGGGAAGAAGCTGGGCTGGCCAAAGAGGCTGGGAAGGTGCTGGGGGCCGGGAGCTCTGGAGCCCAGGCCACTGAGGTCAGAGCACCACCCACCAGGCGGGGCCAGGGCCGCAGCCTGGCCGTCTGACTCCTGTAATGTTCCTGACTGCATGGAACAGCAATGGGAAGGACTTCCGGCTGAATGGAGGCAAGTCCCCAGTTTCAGAATGAATTCGATGCCAGTGCCCCAGCTTGCCCAGACTCTCACCGACAGCCAAGTATATGCCGGGCGTGGGACTGGGGGCTGGGGGCCTCGACACTGCCAACAGGTGCGCGGTGGGGGCTGTCCTGCCTGCTGTGACCTGTCCTGCTCCAACCCCTATCTCCGCCTGGCTTCTGCCTACTTGTTTAAAGATGCTTTTCAGATGTACCCTCCTCCAGTAAGCCCTCACAGCTTCTTAGGAGCAGACTCGGTGCTCTCGCAGCTGCAGATCTGACTCTATCACGGTGCTCATGTGAGTGATTTGTAGACAGGGCCAGGCCCTGGCCACCTGCGTGTCCAGCACAGCCTTTGCCCTCAGCGCACTTGCAATTAATAAACAGTCTTCAGCCTCCTTCTGGACAAGCTGTCTCCGTCGGTGGCCAAAGGAAACCCAAGGTCAAAAGCGAGGCTGTAGCCAGGCGTGGTGGCGCACACTTGTAATCCCAGTACGTGGGAGGCTGAGACCGGAGGATCCGGGTTCACGGCCAGCCTCAGCTACTTAGTGAGGCCCTCCGCAACTTAGTGAGACCCTGTCTCAAAATAAAGAATAAAAAATCGGGCTGGGGGTGTAGCTCAGAGGTAGAATGCCCCTGGGTTCAATCCCCAGTACCGCAAAAAAAAAAAAAAAAAAAAAAAAGTGAGGCTGTTCAACTGCAAAGTCCAAGAGGGCAGCAGACCAGGACTGCCAGAGAAAGTCAGGAGACCTCGCGAAAGAGGGGCACAGAGCGACACCATGGCCAACCCCGCTGGCCAGGACCTGGAACACAGCTGCCCAAGGGAGGGAGCAGCCAGGGGCTCCCACTCAAGCCACAGGGTCGCCTCGCCCCGGCTCCCTGTGCTCGCTCAGCTCAGCCGCACAGAACTGGTGTTTGTTCTCTGCTGTTTTCATCTGGGCCACACTATCAAAAATAATGATTATCAAGCCGGGCGTGGTGGCTCACACCTGTAATCCCAGCATTTGGGAGGCCGAGACAGGAGGATCGCAGGTTCACGGCTAGCCTCAGCAACTTAGTGAGGCCCTCTGCAAATTAGTGAGACCCTGTTTCAAAATAAAGAATAAAAAATAGGGCTGGGGGTG
>PVJS01023695.1:0-29351 GCA_004027185.1 Glis glis
GAAAAAAAAAAAAAAAAAAAAAAAAAGAAGAAAAACTCTGCCTGGCTCCTATGTCCCATCACCTCACCTCTCCATGTTCTCAGGTCCTGGGGGATGGTGCTCCGACTTGACGCCATGATTCTCCTCTTCTCATATGTTCAAGTTGGGCTAGTGGCCTGGAGATGCCAGAATCCCCAACAATCAAGTATTAAACATAGCTTTTTTTTTGTGGCACTGGGGACTGATCCCAGGGGCATTCTACCTCTGAGCTATGCCCCCAGCCTCATTTATTTTTATTTTGAAACTGGGTCTCACTAGGTTAATGAGAGTCCCACTATTTGCTGAGACGTCCTCAAACTTACAATCCTCCTGTCTCAGCCTCCCAAGTCCTGGGATTACAAGCATGCGCCATCACGCCTGGCTTAAACATAGCTTTGAAAAACAGATAATAATGATCACTACCTCATTGGGTATATACTATGTAGAAGGAGTTGTGGTAGGCATATCACGTACACTACTTCTTTTAACCTACATACTGGCCGAGTGCAGTTAAGATACCCATTTTAAGGACGAGAAAACAGAGAACTTCCTAGAGAAGTTAATTAAGGCGAGATGGTTATGGAGTGAAAGGAGCTGGGAGTTTGACTTCAAAACCCTGTGTGTTAAAGCAAGGGATGAAGAACACAGACAAGAATTCTAGCTTGGGTAAAAGTTTGTGGCAAGAACTAATGTGCTGCTTTCAAAGCTCATTTAAGGACTGCACGTTGAGGAACAGGTGAAAGTACAATGGGGCCGTGAATTAATTTGCTAGAGCTGCTGTAACACAATTACTCCCCCCTCCCAACTAGGTGGCTTAATTTATTTTCTCACAGTTCTGGAGACTGGAATTCCAAAAGCAAGGTGCCAGCAGGTTCCATTTCTCCTGAGCCACCTCTCTCCTTGACTTGCACGGGGCCACCTTCTTGCTGTGGCCTTTTCTCTGTGCACCTGTATCCCTGGTGTCCCTTCCTTTTCTTACGATACCACTCACAGTGGAGTAGGGCTCACTCTAAGCCTCATGCTAACTTGATTACTTTAAAGGCCTTGCCTCCAGATACAGTTACGTTCTGAGGTCCTGGGGTTTAGGGCTTCAACGTGCGAATGTTTTTTTTGGAGGAGGGGGGCCATTCAGTGCCCAGCGGATGAGTTTGATACGGCTGGATTTTAGAGGATGTGAAAACCAGGCAGAGGGATTTCGTTTTGATTTGGAAGGTTATGGGGTCCAGTTGCTGTCAAGCAGGAGAAATGTTTTGCTAAACTCCCAGCGGCTCTGGAATGTGATGGTGAGAAGTAGCACTAGGGGTGGACAGGAACCACTTTGGAGAAGGAACTCTTAGGACTTTGTACAGTGGAGTGAAGGAGCAGAAAGAGTCAAATCTTCAAGTTCTTTAGAGATTTCTGGAAAAGTGAAGATAGTCTTTTGGTGGGGGGGGTCCAGGGGCAAAGAGTGAGGATGGCAAGTTTGGTTTTAGCCATGCCAGGTATACTTTTGGCAACATGGAATTAGAATTTGGCAAAGAGACCAGTGCTAGAGATAAGAAATTGGAGTTTTTATCCAGATCAGAGTTAAGCCTGTGGGAGTGGAAAACATTGTTCAGAGTTCAAAAAAGACAGGAGACAAGAATACCCCCAGTCCTATTTATTTTTTTATTTTGAAACAGGATCTCACTAAGTTGCTGAGGGTCTCTCTAAGTTTCTGAGTCTTGCTAAGTTGAGTCTCGCTAAGATCGCCTTGGACCTGTGACCCTCCTCTCTCAGCCTCCTAAGTACTGGGATTACAGGCGTGTGCCACCACGCCTGGCTAAGGAGACAAGAATTCTCAGGTCTTAAACTGCTTCCTTGTCACATAGCCTTGGAAGGCAGCAGGAAGGCTTTCTAGGAACTATCTAAAATAGCACCTCTGGCCTTCTTCCTTTCCCTTGCTTTGTTTCTCTGCATAGCACACTGCCACTGCCTGGCATTGTGTTATACAGCTGTCTGATTATTGTCTGTCTTTCCCACAGAATGTAAACTCTATGAGGGTGTAGACTGCCTTTCAGTTCAGTACTGGACTCCTGGTATCTGCAGGAGTATCCAGAATATCATAGGTGCTCAATAAGTATTTACTGAATGGATCTATGAATAGGTGAATTTTTGTGATCAGTAGACTTTAAATTGATGATAATTAGATTGCTGGATATTGCCTTTTTATCTTCAAGTAAACTTTTGTTCTTTGTGTGTGTGTGTGTGTGTGTGTGGTACTGGGGATTGAACCCAGGGGCATTCTACCTCCAAGCTATACCCCTAGCCCTTTTTATTTTTTATTTTGAAACAGGGTCCCACTAAATTGCTGAGGCTGGCCTCAAACTTGTTATCCTCCTGTGTCTGCCTCCCAAGTACTGGGATTACGGTCGTGTACCACCACTACTGGCTTATATAACCATTTAAAAGTGTAAAAAACCAAGCATGCGACACCAGAGCCCAGCTGGTGTTGCATGCTTGTAATCCCAGTACTTGGGAGGCTGAGACAGGAGGATCGCAGATTTGAGGACAGCTTCAGCAATGTAGCGAGACTCTCAGCAACCTAGCGAGACCCTGTTTCAAAGAAACAAAAAGTAAAAAGGGCTAGGAGTGTAGTTCAGAGGTAGAATGTCCCTGGGTTCAATCCCCAGTTACACATACATACACACACAGCAGCCAGGTTTGTTGGTGTCTGCCTGTAATCCCAATACTTGAGAGGCTGAGACAGGAGGATCACAGGTTTGTGGCCAGCCTCAGAAAGTTAGTGAGACCCCGAGCAACTTAGCAAGACCCTGTTTCAAAATAAAAAAAGAGGGGTATGGGGGTGTAGTAGCTTGGAGGTAGAATGCCCCTAGGTTCAATCCCCAGTACCAAAAAAAAAAAAAAAGAAACCACCAGAGTGGTGTCACATGCCACAATCTCAGGTACTTGAGAAGCTAAGGCAGTAGGATCACAAATTTGAGGCCAAATTGAGCAAGTTAGTAAGACCCCCTCTTAAAATAAAAAATCAAAAGGGCTGGGGCTAATCTCAGTGGTAGGGCACTCCTGGATTTAATCCCCAGTACTAGAAAAAAAAAAAAAAAACTAAAAGCTCTTCTTGGGTGACAGGTTGTTCCTAGGCTGTCTTGCCCACTCCTGGCCTAAAGTATCCTGACAATGTCAGCAAAGGCTATTTTGGGGGACGGGAGGTGGTTGTTCACCTGAATAATTGTCATTAACTTTGTATTAGATTTGTATAGTCTTTTAGTAACTGAGAGTTCAGATTTCTTGACTAATTAATTTCAATGTTAAATTATCCTTCCAATCATAACAATTATTCATAGCTCTGCTTCTTTATTTTATTTTATCTGCTAGTAAAGGGTTGTGGTTGGCAAGATTCTATAACTACACATTTCACTTCAATCTTTGAAGTTCTTCCAGTTATTACTTACATCAGAGATAATGTATATATAAATTTTGTGATGTAGTTTTCGTTATAAGGTTATTGCTATTAACATTATCAGTTATTGTGGGTCTGTAATTTTTATCATTTTATTGGTGAGGATGTTTGTTTTGCACATGACCTGGGCTGACTTCTACTTCTTAGCTCTTGAACATTTTTATAATTAGTCTTTACTAATTATAAAAATGGCACATTCTACACTGTCCTTGTTGACAGAAATTCAGAATAAATCCCTAGACTAATGTAAACAATAGACTAATATAAACAACACTACCCCCCAAAAAACCCCCCAAAACTTCACATTTTAAATTCTGAATTAAGAGCTGGGGTGGTGGCGCACGCTTGTAATCCCAGTACTTGGGAGGCTGAGACAGGAGGATCTCAGGTTTGTGCCCAGCCTCAGCTACTTAGTGAGGCTCTCTGCAATTTAGTGAGACCCTGTTTCAAAATAAATAATAAAAAACAGGGCTGGGGGTATAGCTCAGAGGTAGAATGCCCCTGGGTTCAATCCCCAGTACCGCAAAAAAAAAAAAAATTCTGAATTAAAAGTTCTAGATAAAGACCCTTCCTTCCTTCCTTCCTTCCTTCCTTCCTTCCTTCCTTCCTTCCTTCTTTTGGCAGTTCAGGGGATTGAACCCATGGTACTCTACATCCTCTGCCCTTTTTATTTTTATTTTGAGACAGGATCTCACTAAGTTGCCCACGCTAGCCTTGAATTTATGATCCTGTTGACTCAGTCTTTTGAGTAGCTGGGATTACAGATGTGTGCTACTGTACCTGGCTTACATAAAGATTATTCATATTACAAATAAATAAGGCCGGGCGTGGTGGCGCATGCTTGTAATCCCAGTACTTTGTGAGGCGGAGACCGGAGGATCTGGGTTCGCGGCCAGCCTCAGCTCTCTCTCCCTCTCTCTCTCTCTCTCTCTCTCTCTCTCCCTGTCTCTTTCTCTCTACTTAGTGAGGCCCTCTGCAACTTTGTGAGACTCGGTTTCAAAATAAAGTATAAAAAATAGGGCGGGGGGTATAGCGCGGAGGTAGAATGCCCCTGAGTTCAATCCCCGGTACTGCAAAAAAAAAAAAAAAAAGCCGGGTGTGGTGGTACACATCTGTAATCCCAATACTTGGGAGGTTGGGGCAGGAGGATCGCAGGTTCGAGGACAGCCTCAGCAATTTTGTGAGAATCTAAGCAACTTAGTGAGACCCTGTTTCAAAATAAAAAATAAAATAGGGCTGGAATGTAGCTTGGAGGTAGAATGCCCCTAACCCAGATTATGAATATGAAAGTTTTGAAAAAACAAATCAACATATAAATCAGTCCAATCAACATGTTTATTAAGCAACTATATACTGAATATATAAAAGTACATATCCCATTTTTATATTAATGAGGCAGTGAGCTTAATTTAATCTACCTTTCAATTTAACCTCCTGTCTTATATAGTAGAAATAGTGATGGGGAAGAGGAGAAGTTTCCAGAACCAGGTGTTCAACAATTATTAATCCAATCTGGAACGATTGGGTTGAACAGTATAACAATGTCTACATTCTGTCATTAAAAATTATTTAAATCTTAGCCAGGCGTGGTGGCGCACACCTGAAATCCCACTACTTGGGAGGCTGAGACAGGAGGATTGCAGGTTTGAAGCCAGCCTCAGCAACTTAGTGAGGCCCTCCACAACTTAGCAAGACCCTGTTTCAAAAAATAAAATAGGGCTGAGATTGTAGCTTGGAGGTAAAATGTTCCTGGTTCAATCTTCAGTACCACACACACACACAAAATTATTTAAATCTTTAGTTATTAGTTATTTAAAAAATATTATTTTTGATACTGAGGATTGAGCCCAGGGGCATTCTACATCCAAGCTACACCCCCAGTCCTATTTTATTTTTTGTTTTGAAACAGGGTCTCACTAAGTGGCTGAGCCTGGCCTTGAACCTGTGATCCTCCTGTCTCAGCCTCCCAAGTACTGGGATCATATTTTATTATATAATATTTAAAAATCACATTTATGAATAACATACCACTGGCCTCATCAGAAAAATCTTCAAGCCGGGTGTGGTGGCGCACACCTGTAATCCCGGTATTTGGGAGGCCGAGATAGGAGGATCACAGGTTTGAGGCCAGCCTCAGCGAGTAGTGAGGTTCTTAGCAACCTAGTGAGACCCTGTCTCTTTTCTTTTTTTGGCAGTACTGGGGATTGAACCAGGGGCATTCTACCTCTGGGCTCCACCCCAGCCTGATTTTTAATTCTTTATTTTTTATATTTTTTATTTTTTTGTGGTACCGGGGATTGAACCCAGGGGTGTTCTACCTCCGCGCTACACCCCCGGCCCTATTTTTTATACTTTATTTTGAAATTGGGTCTCACGAAGTTGCAGAGGGCCTCACTAAGTAGAGAAAGAGAGAGAGAGAAAGAGAGACAGGAAGAGAGAGAGAGAGAGAGCTGAGGCTGGCCGCAAACCTGGATCCTCCGGTCTCTGCCTCCCAAAGTACTGGGATTACAAGCGTGCGCCACCACGCCCGGCTTTAATTCTTTATTTTGAAACAGGGTCTCACTAAGTTGTGGAGGGCCTCACTAAGTAGCTGAGGCTGGCTACGAACCTGCGATCTTCCTGTCTCAGCCTCCCAAGTACTGGGATTACAAGCATTGGCTACCATGCCCAGCTTGACCCTGTTTCAAAATAAAAAAATAAAATAGGGATGGGGTGTAGTTTGGAGTTAGAATGCCCCTGGGTTCAATCCCAAGTAATACACACACACACACACACACACACACACACACACACACATAGAGTCTTCAAGTATTGGGAAGCTATCAAGCTCAGGATGTCTGATAGAAGTTTCCCCAAATTCTTAATATTGATTTGAAAACTTTTGCCATTGGCAACAAATAGTGTTATTTTCCTTGACATAACAGGCCTACTTGCCTACTTGTTCATTAAAAGAAACAAAATCTGACAAATACGGAAGCCTGAATATCCATTTGTCATTCAAGTGAAATCGGTGTTCCATGATAGTGGTTGAGCTCACAGCTCAGTGTTTGATTAGAACAAACAGCTCAGTTATATTGTTCAATCTCATAGACAAGTGCTTTCCCTAAGACAGTCATTGTACTTCCAGCTGCAGCACAAACTTCTATGGGTACTTCCCATTTTGCCACATAGAATATTAAAAAGATGTAAATTTCAAGTGTCAGATTTATTAAAATTAATAATCAGTACTGTTTCATCTAGGACTTTCTTAAGTGAAACTGGCTTTAAAAAACGTTCTATAAGTGGGTGGTGGTAAAGAATACAATGATCATTGATTCAGTTTGCTGCCTTGCCTTGATTTGTGTTAAGGCACCAACAGTTTTACCCATCTATCACTTTAAATGTCACCATACTTGTTCCTGGATAAATGATTAGAGTAACAAAAAAGTTACTGTATGCTTTGAATGTTTCAGTGCATTTTGTTTGTTGTCAAGCATTCATGTAAAAGATAGTGGGTAATTAGCTGGTGCTGACACCAGATGAATATAATCAACACAGCAAGTCCAGTCTGGAGGTTTGTCCTTGCTAAAGCAAAAGTACAGTTCTGCAGACAAGATCAGTCTGCAGTAGAATTTTTTTTTTTTTTTTTTTTTTTTTTGCGGTACCGGGGATTGAACCCAGGGGCGTTTTACCTCCGAGCTACACCCCCCGCCCTATTTTTTATACTTTATTTTGAAACCAGGTCTCACGAAGTTGTGGAGGGCCTTACTAAGTAGCTGAGGCTGGCCGCGAACCTGGATCCTCCGGTCTCCACCTCCCAAGTACTGGGATTACAAGCGTGCGCCACCACGCCCGGCTTAGAATCTTTAATTCAGCGAGTAACTGTGTCATTGAAAAGTGGCAGTGCTGTGATTTCTCTTGGTGACTTTCATCTAGAAGGCTTTTGGCAAAATATCCTGCCAGGCTTTGTTGGTTTCTCACCTCTGATGTTCACTTCCTCAGTCACCGCTGTACAATACCTTACCCTGTAAGATACTAGCTTTTTCAAGTGTGAAAAGCTGTTCCAGATGAATTTTGGCTTTTCAAAACTACACATCTACAGTTAAAAATCCAATTCTTGGGACTGGTAGTGTAGTTCAGTAGTAGAGTGTTTGCCTAGCACACAAAAGACCCTGGGTTCAGTCCCCAGTACACACCATACGTGTGTGTGTGCCTGCACACGCTCATGCGCGTGCACACACACACACACACACACACACACACTCCAATTCCTTTTTAGGATTCTGAATTACTGATCTCAAAATGGTGTTACAACATAACTGGTACCATAAAACTATTCAAAATGTTCTGTTGCTTAAAGCACAATAAAGTAAATTATTAACAACCACAAAGCCAAGGGAAAGATAGTCTCTCCGTATTTTAATTTCTCATTTAACAGATTCTTCCAGTCACTTTGGAATGGATTTCTCCTTTCCATGAGTCGCAGAAGTGTCTCATGTCATTTTCCAGTGTCTTTAGACGTAGACCACATATCTGAGCCTTCTAATCTCCTCTTCCCCCCCTTTTTTTTTGGCGATACTGGGGATTGAACCCAGGGGCATTCTACCTCTGACCTACACCCCCAGCCCTATTTTTTATTCTTTATTTTTGAAATGGGCTCTCGCTGAGTTGTAGAGAGCCTCACTTAGTGGCTAAGGCTGTCCGCGAACCTGCGATCCCCCTGTTTCAGCCTCCCAAGTACTAGGATTACAAGTGTGCGCCACCACGCCTGACTCTAATCTCCCCTTTTATTTTTTTAATTTTTATTTATTTATTTTTTTTGCAGTATTGGGGATTGAAGCCAGGGGCATTCTAACTCTGAGCTACACCCCCCAGCCCTAAGTTTTATTCTTTATTTTGAAACAGGGTCTCACTAAGTTGCAGAGGGCCTCACTAAGTAGCTGAGGCTGGCCACGAACCAGGATCCTCATGTCTCAGCCTCCCTAGTACTAGGATTACAAGTGTACCCCACCACGCCCGGCTTAATCTCCCCTTTTAAAGTCAAAGGCAGATAAAGATTTTAATCTCTCTTCACCTATGATGTCTTTGGATAAATTCTCATTTTTTTGCAAATAGTATCTGTGCATTGGGAATCTGGAAGTGGCTTAGTTGGGAATCTGGAAGTGGCTTCGGTTAGGCTCAAGGTCTTTCCCGAGACTCTTATCAAGATTGTCATCTCTGTCATCTGAAGGCCTGATATGGAGCTGGAGGAGCTGCTTTCAGTGTAGCTCGCTCACACTGGCCTCAGTGGGCTTTTCCAGAATGCACCCTCATAATATGGTGGCTTTCTCCCCTAGCATGTGTTCAACCATATATACAGATATACACATTTTTTTTTTTTGTACTGGGGATTGAACCCAGGACATTCTATCTCTAAGCTACACCCCCAACCCCTTTTATTTTTTATTTTGAAACAAGGTCTTACTAAATTGCTGAGGCTGGCCTCCTCAAATCTGCAATCCCTTGTCTCAGCCTCCCAAATACTGGGATTACAGGTGTGAACCACCCTGCCTGGCTGTATTTGATTAAAACAATGGCAATGTCATATCATTCAACCTCATAGATCAAATTGGGTTTATAGCTTAACATTTAAATGAAGCAAAGTATAAATTTTCTTTTTGTAGTGGTGTTAACAGGTACCCATTCCTGACTGTGTGGGGGAGGGTATCTGGGCATTGGGAACTGTGGTCTTCTTTTTTTTTTTTTTTGGCGGTACCGAGGATTGAACCCAGAGGCATTCTACCTTGGGGCTACACCCCCAGCCCTATTTTTAATTCTTTATTTTGAAACCGGGTCTCATGAAGTTGCGGAGGGCCTCACTAAGTAGCTGAGGCTGGCCGCGAACCCGGATCCTCCGGTCTCTGCCTCCCAAGTACTGGGATTACAAGCCTGCGCCACCATGCCCGGCTGGGAACTGTGGTCTTTTCAAACAGTACTATTGCTTTGGCATTTCATAGAAAATTTTGTTGTGCAACATTAGTCTTTCACTGACATTATTTATCTATAAATTCTCCAGAGACCCTGTTTTTTTTTTAACAGCACTGGGGATTGAACCCAGTGCCTTAAACATGCTAGGTAAGCAATGAACTACATACCAGCTTTCTAAATTTTATTTTGAGACAGGGTCTTGCCAAGTTGCTCAGGCTGGCCTCCAAGTTATGATCCTTCTGCCTTATCCTCCCGCGTGGCTGGGAACAGTTGTGTTCACCACATCTGGCATTGAATTTTTATATACCGAGTAAAACAAGAAATAATTTTATGGTCATAGTTTATTTTGCAAAAAAAAAGCCTATGAATTTATTTGAATGGGCATTTAAGTCCTTCATTATACATGAAGTGTTAATGGAGAGAAAAAACTCCAAATTGGTTTCACTGGAAAGGCCCAACATATTAGGGTTCTCCAGAGAAATAGAACCAATAGGGCATCTACATAGATATATAGAAAAAGTTATCATGAAGGATTGGCTCACATCATTATGGAGGTCAGGACATCCCGTCATCTGCTGTCTGCAAGTTGGAGAACCAGAAAAGCGAGTGGTGTAGTTCTAGTCGAAGTCCAAAGGCCGAGAATCGGGGAGCTGGTGGGATAAGCCATACTTGAGTCTGAAGGCCCAAGAACCAGTAGTGCTGATGTCTGAAGGCAGAAGACCAGCAACACAGCCTGAGAGTCGCCGCCTTTCTGTTTCACTCCACTCCTCAATAGAGTGGATGTTGCCCGCCCACACTGGTGAGGGCATCTCCTTTACTCATCCACTGATTCAGATAGAAATCTCCAGAAACACCCTCACAGATATATCACAGATGTTGTACTAGCTGTCCGAGCATCCCGTAGCCCCGGCAAGTTGACACATAACGTTAACCATCCCACTAACATCTCATTTGGAGCATTTCAAGTGATTTTGGTTTCTGAGGCACTGCAGTTAATAGAACCTTGTATTTTCCATAGATATGTCAAGGGAGTTGTTCCCTATTTATTTGTTTGTTTATTTATGTTACCAAGAAAATTGGGTGGTTGGAGAGGCAGCAACAAGTTACAGGGTGATACCATATTGGTGAGAAACAAGGAAGTATTTACTTTGGAACTAACTATCCCCTCCAAGATCTTATATATCTATTTATACTAAGTAACAATCCGAGCTCACTGTCTCCTGCCCCTGTCCTGGAACCCTAGCCTTCTCCTTCTGCTGGCTTTACTTTGGGTTGAAACTGGCACCTCTGTTCACCTGGTCATGGCCCCAAACCAGGGCCCAACTGGGGAGCTTTCCTTGCTCCCCACGGCCAGCTGTGCCAGACCTCACCGCGCTGCCGGACACTTTCTTTCACTTCCTTCTCCCTTTGCCACTGTTTCTGACCCACAGTCAGGTAAGTTCTCTCCTGGGCCCCTGCAGTGGTTCTTAGTGGCTGCTGGGCCCTTGGTCCTACCTCCTCCAAACTGCTTCCAGATTAATTTTGCCTGCTTAAAATTCTTTCATGTTTCTTCCTTGTTTACTGAATAAAGTTGCAGTGTCTTACCTGGCCCCTGGAGGTGCTCCACCCAAAGGCACGAGGTTGTCTTTTATATTGAATGTCTTCCTTTTGACAATCCTAAAAGGGACTGTGAACTCTTAACTGACTGTACTCTAATTCTTTGCTCATATCTTGCCCTCTTCCTATAAATGCTATGGCTGAAATCCCACCCATCCTTTAGGGCCCATCTCAAATGCCACCTCTTCTGCAAAGGCTTTTCTCCTGACCTCCCTTCCCCTCTACCAGACAAGTTGCCTCTCTTTTTAGGTCATTCAGTGAACTTTGTATGCCTTGTGACATTTAATCATATCGGTTTCTTTTAATATAGCATGTGTGTACTCAGCTTATCATTCCTACAAGTTATAATGTACTTGAAAGGACAGACTTAATCACTCATCCTTTTTTCTCCTGAAAACTAGCATTTTTTTTTTTTTTTTTGCTAGCTGGACTTCGATAGTTGTAGAAACCCACAGAAGAAAAGTATTAAAGATAGGAAAGGTCCAAATTCCTGCGTTTATCAGACACAACGTAAAACTCTGCAGAATAAAAAAAATTGCATATGTATAAAAATACAGGCACCTATATGTATGCCTATTTATCATTTTGCTTAGATGGCTTTATTCTAGTCTTGAAGGATACAAAGTGTGGACATTGCGTTTTATTTCGGAGCTGCACCTAAAAAAAATATGAGCTGTGGTCCAGATGAGAATTTGAGGACAAGAAAAATGTTTCAACACGTCTTTGAAGTTAGCAGTTTTCCTGAAAGAGCGCTGGCAAACGCCTAAGTTTCGAGGAGGGCAGCTGCTGGCAGGCTGTGGCGCAGACGCCCGCACTGGGCAGTGGCGAAGTCGCCGGGCCAGGGCCAGGGCCAGGGCCGGCCGGGTGGTGCGCGGCGCCTGCCAGGACTCCCCCCGGAACCGGGCCGACCGGTCCGCGCCGCGCCTCCGCCTCCCGCCTCCCCTCCGGGCCTCCTCCCGAGCCCGCGCGCTCCCCGCCGGGGTTTCCAGGTGAAGGGCAGGACGGCAGCCGGCCGGCGGGGCTGGCGGGGCGGGCGAGGCGGAGTCGCATTGCCTCATCCTGTACTTTTTACTGGAAACCGGGCGCATCCGGAGGCGGGGCGCGGGCGGGCGGGGCCGGCGGCCGCGGGTTAAATACCGGCGGCCCGCGGCGCGCCCGTGCTCCCGCCAGAGCTCCGCCCGCAGAGCCCGGGTCCCGAGCGCCGCCCGCAGAGCCTGGATCCCGAGCGCCGCCCGCAGAGCCCGGATCCCGAGCGCCGCCCGCAGAACCCGGATCCCGAGATCCGCCCGCAGAGCCCGGGTCCCGAGATCCGCCCGCAGAGCCCGGGTCCCGAGATCCGCCCGCAGAGCCCGGGTCCCGCGCGCCGCCCGGGAGCATGATCGTGGACAAGCTGCTGGACGACGGCCGCGGCGGAGGCGGGCTGCGGGACGCGGCCGGCGACGGCGGCCTCATGACCAGCCCGCTCAACCTGGCCTACTTCTACAGCGCCTCGCCGCCCGCCGCCCCGGGCGCCGCCGACGCGGGCTGCGTGTCCTCGGGGCCCTCGGCGCCCGGCTCGCCGGGCTCCGACTCCTCCGACCTCTCCTCCGCCTCGTCCGCGTCCTCCTGCGGCGCCGTGGAGTCCCGGCCGCGAGGGGGCGCCCGCGCCGAGCGCCCGCCAGGTACCCGCCCAAGGGCACGCGCCCCGGGGGCCCGGGTGGGCAGGGGGACCCCCGATGGGTCCCGGGTGACAGGGGGGACCCCCGATGGGTCCCGGGTGGGCAGGGGGGACCCCCGCGGGGTCCCGGGTGGGCAGGGAGGGACCCCAGATGGGGTCTCGGGTGGGCAGGGCGGGACCCCCGATGGGTCCCGGGTGGGCAAGGCGGGACCCCCCCCATGGGTCCTGGGTGGGCAGGGAGGGACCCCCGATGGGTCCCGGGTGGGCAAGGCGGGACCCCCCCCCCATGGGTCCTGGGTGGGCAGGGAGGAACCCCCGATGGGTCCCGGGTGGGCAGGGCGGGACCCCAGATGGGGTCCCGGGTGGGCAGGGCGGGACCCCCGATGGGATGAGCCTCGACTGCGGTATGGTGGCCCCCGGCGCACATTAGCCGCCCTTTAGTAGGCGACTGCTGGATGCCTTGCCCGGGACTGAGAGCCCACCATCACTGGGTGTCCTTTGACAGTCTGCGAAGTCCCGGCGCCATCCGGCTGGCCTCGGAGCCTGAAGCACCATGGGGAGTAGAGCAGTGGGGAGTGGACGACACTAGGTTGAGGACCCCCCTCCCCACTCGGTGCTGAGTAGTGATACCCTAGGACCAGGTTTGGGGTTCGGTGTAGGTGGAATTTTCTTGTGAATCTTAGTGAAACGCGGTGGCCGAAGATAAGGCTTTGGGAGCTGTGTTTAATTAAGACCATGACTTAATTCTTCCTAAATGTTTGCGGAAATTTTAAGTCAAAGGACTTTACCATGAAAGAAAAGAAACAGCTCACATCAAGATGTAAGGAGACACCGGTGTGAAAAGCAAGTCAAGTGATTAGGCCTTTAGTTGGGGATGTTGGAGTGTTTTCGGAAGCCTGCCCAGAATTTTGCAGTCTTGTTTTTTTCTGTGTGCTTTAGAATGGATAAGCTGTATCTAGCAAAGAAAGGCATCGTGTTTCCTGTCTTTGGTTGTGGATTGGTTAGTTTCCTTTCTTAATAAACAGAGTTGCATAATTTGGAGGAAAACAGGATGCGCTGTGGGTAGACCTAAAGAACACCTAGATAACCTCAGATGTTGAAGAGTCTCCAGGGCATGAGTTTTAAAGAATGGCTCTTTCCCAGGTTCCTCACTGCTAGCCACTCCTGTTTTGGTAGTCTTTTATTTTGAAAAGTTATTTTTCGGGTAAAGCTCTTTAGTGATTCAAGTCACTGTGTTGAGAGTAGCCTGTCTGAAAAGTATGTGTCTGTGTAGTAAGGATCCTTTTTCTGAGGTCCTTAGGACCTTGGGTCTTCCATCTAGCCAAAACGATTTTACCAGTTCTTCCTTTACCGCACAGCCTGGGGGATTCCTGAAACTGCATTTTTCTCCCTGTGACGTGAATTATTTGCTGCTGTCATTCCAAAGGAATGTTGTGTTAGATTGGGGCTGCCGTAAACTTAAATATAAGACCAGCTAATCATTTAATTTGCCCTCTCATTGAGCTGTTTATCTCACACTTTTATGATATATGCGTTCAAATTATGCATCATTTCTTATCCCAGCTTCTGAACTTTTCCCACTCTCGACAGAGTGGCCCAGTTACTCATTTCCTGACTTTTTGAATGTTTGTGTTAGATCACATATCCCAAGAGGCTGTGACATAATAGTGGTCAAAAGTAGATTACTGCACTTCTATACTAGATTTTAAAGTGCATTGTGAGGTATGAATGTGAAACAAGCATGTTTCCTTTTTACTTAGAAGACCTATATAAGCAATTCTAAAAACAGTCAATGAGGGGAAATCCTGAGTGCGTATGTGGAAATGTGCTTAAACTCAGTGAGTTTAAGCAGCTTTCTTGGCACAGTTGAATCAAGGGAAATCATAAGAAATAAATTAAAGCCATTGTTAATTGTTAGGCTTCAGTACATAGAGATCTTTGGAGGAAGTTGTTTTGTACTTAGCTGATTTGTGCCTTCTTAGTCAAGTGGAATTAATAGACTTTTAAAATTTCGATGTGAACATAAGACCTTTGGTTTGAAAAGCAAAAAAATGCATCATTTATCCCTTGTTCCCTCCAAGTTTTTCCAAAGTAAAAAATAATTAGAAATCTATGAGAGTCTGGTTGGCAAAATCTGTGATCCTGCCTCATAGGGTGGATAGAACTGAGAGACAGGCTTAATTTAGGTTTATCTGCTGGCTCCGGGGATCCCGGGCCTCATTTGCTGGGTGAGTAAAGCTATCAAGCAACATGGCACCCTTGCGTAGAGCTGGGTACTGACACACAGGCCATTGACGAGAGCAAGCTGGAGAGGCGTTAAGGCCTGTTGCTTGGGGACTTTATCATTAGGCAGCTATGCTTCGGGGGCTATTAAGATTTGTGTCTGTGAAGAGGTTTAATTGGGTCGTGTTTTGTTTTCTTTTGAACAGTTGAGCCCCATGTGGGGGTTGGCAGGCAGCAGAGAGGACCCTTTCAAGGTGTTCGGGTGAAGAACTCAGTGAAGGAGCTCCTGCTGCACATCCGAAGTCATAAACAGAAGGCTTCCAGCCAAGCTGTGGATGATTTGAAGGTGGCACCAATTTTCCTGTTTCGAGTGGGGTTGGGAGGAGATTAGTATGTCAGGGTTGTTCTATACTAACGTAGATTCAGTAAGTCTCTTACAGTTTTTCACGGATGACAAAGCCCACAGGCCAGACCACATTTGTCTTGTTTTCTGCTATATTCATATCATTTAACACAGTGCCAGGCACCTGTACGTGTGCAAGAGAAATTTCATGAATGAAAAGTGAAAGCAAGTTAGGAGCAAGGAAATAAATAGGATTCAGTTGAAATAGAACATTTTGACTGGAGAGGGAAAAATCAAATGGTCTTACTAATTTCATCTTGAGCCATTGAACTAAGGTGAAAGTGAAAATGGAGAAGTTGAAAGATAGAATGAAAGTTGAGACAGAAAATAAATATTGATAGAATAGCTTTTCAGAGACTTATGGTGTGCTATAAAGGGTGGTGGAGATAAGTCTCTATTGATGTCTAACTTGGAATTTTTTTCCTTATAGACACAAAGTGTGAACATTGAGCAATTCACAGGTAAAAGTTACTTCTATTTATTTATAGTTTTATTGGGGGCTTTAGGGCTAAATAATTTAGTGTGACTATGGGTAAAATTTGTAAAGCAAAATGATCACAGATTCCATATCCCTTTCCTTAGGTACAGAATTGAAGAACACAGTATCATATAGTGGGAAAAGGAAAGGGCCTGATTTTCTGTCTGATGGACCAGCCTGCAAAAGGCCAGCTCTGTTGCATGCCCAGTTTTTGGTAAGTATCTCACTGTTTCCCTCTGAATACCCTTCAGATGTCATTCCTGAAATAATTTTATTATTTTTTGTAAATTATTTATTTAGCTTTTGGTGTTGGGGATTGAACCCTAGGTTCACACTCTACCACCAAACTACATCCCCAGTCCCTGGGATAATTTTAGAAGAAAGTGAATGTACATGTTGCATTTTCTTTCTTTCTAGACACCACCTCAGACACCAACACCTGGGGAGAGCATGGAAGATGTTCATCACAATGAATCCAAACTGGACAGCAGTGCTGATCTGCTGCAGAACATTATAAACATTAAGAATGAATGCAGCCCCGTTTCCCTGAACACAGTCCAAGTTAGCTGGATGAGCCCCGTGGTACCCCAGAGCTCTCCTCAAGAGCAGTGTCAGGACTTCCACGGAGGGCAGGTCTTCTCTCCACCTCAGAAGTATCAACCATTCCAAGTCGGCGGCTCCCCACAGATGATGGACCAGGCTTCCATGTACCAGTATTCTCCACAGAACCACAACGTAGAGCAGCAGCAGCAACAACAGCAGCAGCAGCACTATACCCACAACTCAACCCTGGGCTTCAGTCCCTACTCCAGAGCTTCCCAGTCCCCCAACTATGAATCAAACCTCTTTGATGGTCAAGAACCCCAGTTCTGCTCAAACCAGAGTTTTTCATCCCTTCTAAGTGGGGAATCTGAGACTATGGCTGTTCCCATTCAGACCAACCCCAGTGTGCAGCAACAGAATGATGCCCACCTGCAGAACTTTGGCATGATGCCAAACAGTGCCTGTGAGGCCATGGGGGTACACGACGCCGGCGCTACCGCTTTAAACACTTTGCTGCCGTTCCCGAACATCATCGGAAACTCGATGAACACCACGCAGTTAGGGAAGTCATTCTTTCAGTGGCAAGTAGAGCAGGAAGAAAGCAAGTTGGCAAATATTTCCCAAGACCAGTTTCTTTCAAAGGATGCAGATGGCGATACGTGAGTATCCTTTTATCTCATGTGCTTAATTTGGCATGCCACACTGGTTCAATTTAGAGTTTTTCCAGAGTATACCAAGTTACATCTTAGTGGTTGGCTGACCATCCATTAGTGTAGTAGAAACTGCTACTCAGTGATAGCTAATATTTCAAGAAAGGGCATTCTTACCTTTTTCCTTTTCTTTTTTTAATGAAATAATTACTTGTTATAAATTAACAAATATGTTTCTTCTTTGAATAATTGGTTTGGAAGACCAGCGTATACTGTGTTTAGAGAGCAGAAGCAGTTAGATCGTGATCAGGCATAAACGATGAGTTGATTTGTAGACTGAATCCTAATCTGTCCTAATGTCTTTATGGCTTTGGCCAAGTTATTTGAAATGTCTGCGCCTCTATTTCTTGACATGTAAAACGATGCTACCTCCCTTAGACGTTTTTTTATGAGTATTAAAAAATCATAGATTTAAAGCAGTCAGCGTGGTGTCTGGCATTCGACTTTCTTGTCTTTCTGTTAGCCTAATGTGTCCTGTTGCAGCTCACATGTATTATCAACCTAACAGAAAAGACAAATTTTGCTCTGTAATGTGTCATTTGAGTGCACCAATATAACAAGAAAGGGCTGAAGGAAGATTTTTTTTCTTTTTGAAAGATGCACTTAGTGAAATCAGAAGTAATTCACATCTTTTCCTTTCCTGTTCCCCAGGTTCCTCCATATTGCTGTTGCCCAAGGGAGAAGAGCACTTTCCTATGTCCTTGCAAGAAAGATGAATGCGCTTCACATGCTGGATATTAAAGAGCACAATGGCCAGGTGGGCATCTCGACGGAGTCTGAAACGGTGCAGAGGTGGGCTTGGCCAAGTGAATGATGACTGTCTCATGAGTAGATCATTTCAGAGCGCAACATCAAGAGACTTCGGTTAATATTAACTATGAGATGTTGACGTTTTGCCACCATTAGCCTTGAAGTTATTAGTGTTAACTTTGTAGTTATTTGCCCAAGGATTGAGTATAATTAAGCCACACCCTAAGCTTATTTTAGTTTCCTTGTCTCAAGGTGTCTGGTTGCTTATTAATAGGATTTATTTTCTCTATGTGGTTTTCCCCCTTAGTCACAGTTTAGTTTCATATTCTTTGTTATGATAATGCTATATGTTTAAAAAAATTTTTCTTTTCTCCGAATGCCCACAGAGTGCCTTCCAGGTGGCAGTGGCTGCCAATCAGCATCTCATTGTGCAGGATTTGGTGAACCTGGGGGCCCAGGTCAACACCACAGACTGCTGGGGAAGAACTCCTCTGCACGTCTGTGCTGAGAAGGGCCACTCCCAGGTGCTGCAGGTAAGAGGCTGGGCCAGGCTTCCATCGTCGCGGGGCCAAAGAGAGGGTGTGGAGATTAGAAGTTGTGTGCAGGTTGCCCATTGCAGTAATCTGTTTTGAGTTGATGGATTCATTTCTTGGGAATACTACTAGATAAGCATTTGTGTGTATCTTTTGCTAATGGATGTTTTAACATTTTGCAGGCAATCCAGAAGGGAGCATTGAGGAGCAATCAGTTTGTGGATCTTGAGGCAACGAACTATGATGGTAAGCAGCTGAAACTACTGGCTACAGAACATATGTGGGAGGCTGAGACAGGAGGATCGCAGGTTTGCGGCAAGCCTCAGCAACTTAGCGAGGCCCTCCGCAACTTAGTGAGACCCTGTTTCCAAATAAAAAATAAAATAGGGCTGGGGGTGTAGCTGAGAGGTAGAATGCCCCAGGATTCAATCCCTAGTATAAAGAACCATGTGGAAAGAGGGACCCTGAAGTACCAAGAGTATTAAATCTTGTCCTAGGAAGGGAGAGAATTAAAGCTAAAAGGTTTTATAGGAAAAAGTTATTACCAAGATTCCACAGAGGTTATATGCAGATTGCCTTCCTCGTTTTCGTGCAGCCCGTTTGTAGGTGATGTGAGAGGCCATCCTTGAGTTGTATAATTATAGAGTGACCAGAGGACTCGGTGACATGCCTGACCATGGCTCTGTTATCCCTTCTTCCTAGGCCTGACTCCCCTCCATTGTGCCGTCGTGGCCCACAACGCCGTGGTACATGAACTCCAGAGAAACCAGCAGCCTCACTCACCTGAAGTTCAGGAGCTTTTACTGAAGAATAAGAGTCTGGTTGACACTATTAAGTGTCTGATACAGATGGGAGCAGCAGTGGAAGCAAAGGTGAATTCACAGCAGAGGTTTGAGATGGGGTAGGGGAGAAAAGTGGTTCTAGCAGATGACCTTCTTCCCAAGTACAGAGGAAAGCTACTCCTCTTTTTTTTCCTTGTTTTTAAATTAATGGAGTGAGTAGCAATGTATGAATAGTTAAGAAGCTTAGACTTTAAAAGATCCTTTAATCTGCTTTCTTGATTTGCTTTTAATCTGGATTATTATCCAAAGAGATCATTTAGCCGTGAAATAAATTCACCTTTGTTTGAAAGGAAAAGAAAATGCTTGAAATCAGTGTTGTCGTCTTGGCTTCCGTTTTCATATGATGACAGTAAAGATGGTGCTTTTTGTATGGGGTTCTTTGTTGTTGGATCTGGACCTAATCCTCTGTTTCTTAAACTGGAGAATATTTTATTCTTTTTTTTTTGCGGTACCGGGGATTGAACCCAGGGGTGTTCTACCTCCGCGCTATGCCCCTGGCCCTATTTTTCATACTTTATTTTGAAACCGGGTCTCACGAAGTTGCGGAGGGCCTCACTAAGGAGAGAGAGAGAGAGAGACAGGGAGAGACAGGGAGAGAGAGAGCAAGAGAGCTGAGGCTGGCCGCAAACCCGGATCCTCCAGTCTCCGCCTCCCAAAGTACTGGGATCACAAGCGTGCGCCACCACGCCCGGCTGAGAATATTTTATTCTTTTAAAATTGTTGGGCTTATTTACTGAGTATTTCCTGTGTCATAAAGCACTGTGTTAGGTGCTTTTGGGGGAAAACGTCTACATCATAAACCTCTTGGGCCTTTGGGGGGCTTACTGTCTAATAGAAGAGGTAAGACACAGCTCACTTTATTTCTACACGGTTCCACAGGTGGCACATAATAAACGGTTTATTTATATATTGCAATAAATGATAAGAAAGTATTATTTTATGTTTTTACATTTTATGGCCACTTAGTCTACAAGGGTAGACTATGATAAGAGGCAAGTGGACAAATTCATAGGGAATTTAAGGGGAATAGGAGATTCCATTTAGCCTGAGCTTTAGGGAGGCTTTGTGGAGGAGGGAACATTCAAAGTAAATTTCTAGGGCTCATTCAGATATTTGAGAGACAGGGTGAAAACTGTATTTTGAGCCATGGTCTGTATTTTCATTTTTTCCCGCTTGTCTTTAAAAAGGATCGTAAAAGTGGTCGCACAGCTCTGCATTTGGCTGCCGAAGAAGCAAATCTGGAACTCATTCGCCTCTTTTTGGAGCTGCCCAATTGCCTGTCTTTTGTGAACACAAAGGTACTTTAGAAACCTTCCATAACACCAGAGTTGAAATGACCCTCTTTCCAACTTCTTCACGTGTTTGCACTCCTTGGAGAAAGCCCCCTTCCTGAAGCGTGTTGTCCCGTTCCTTTCTCTTCAGGCGTACAATGGGAACACCGCCCTCCATGTGGCTGCCAGCCTGCAGTATCGGGTGACACAGTTGGATGCTGTCCGCCTCTTGATGAGGAAGGGAGCAGATCCGAGTACTCGGAACTTGGAGAATGAGCAGCCAGTGCATTTGGTTCCTGATGGCCCTGTGGGAGAACAGGTGAGGGTCATAGCGGGAGAGGAGATGCCTTCTGGTACTCTGATCGAACACATAAAGGGCAATGAGGCCGTGCAGGTGAAGGCCAGGGGTGCTCTACAGGTGGCCTCTGTCAGTATCCATGTCTCACAGTCGTCACTGTAGCACTTTGGAGTTA
This sequence comes from Glis glis, assembly GCA_004027185.1. Classification (NCBI taxonomy): domain Eukaryota; kingdom Metazoa; phylum Chordata; class Mammalia; order Rodentia; family Gliridae; genus Glis; species Glis glis. The sequence continues at coordinate 20,883 of PVJS01023695.1, forward strand.
CGTTGTTTTCTAAACAAAGAATAGGAAATTTGAGGGTTTACCCTTGGACCCAAAATGGTCTGGTCAGGTATCGGTTTTTCTTCCCATGATACAAACTTGAATTTAGAATAAGTCAAAATGATTCAAGGTTTGGAAGCTGATGAAAAAGAAGTGCCAAGGTTCCTGCAGATACCAAAGGAAAGGCAGTCTTAGTTTCGTAAGCTATGAGCCTTCAAATATTGTGGGAACTAAATAAAATGATATCTGTAGAGTATTCAAAGTAGTCTCAGGCATATAGTAAGTGCTCAGTGAACATCAGCTGTTACAGTTATCCCTATATGTTAAGTGCTGATGCATAAGAAATGGAAAGGATTATTTATGTAATTTAGAACCTAGAAATGTTTTATATTTCAAATGAAATTATGCTTTACTCATCAAATGTGGTTATATATTATCATTAGGGATTGAATAATTTTATGAGTGAACTTTTCTAGATGATAAGAACTTAATCTTTTAAGAAATTAAAATCAACTGGGCATAGTGGTACACACCTGTATTCCCAGTACTTGGGAGACTGAGACAGGAGGATCACAGGTTCAAGGTAGCATCAGCAACTTAGTGAGACCCTAATTCAAAATAAAAATTAAAAAGGATTGGGGGTATAGCTCAGAGATAGAATGCCCCCTGGGTTCAATCCCTGGTACCAAAAAAAAAAAGAAAAATTAAAACCTTTTGAATGGAAGTCTTTTCCTGTGGGAAATGAGGGTAATTGTGGCTGTGGATAGGTCATTACATTATTAGTCACTAAGTAAAATAAAAAAAAAAAATACAGTTTAGCTTTTTGATTCCTAGCTGTCATTATGACCATAGTATTATAGCAACTCCTATTTGTAGAGCTCTTTATAACAGAAAGAATCTGATAGTTTGTCATCATTGTCATACAAAACATACCACTTAATAGTTATAAAATCTTTGTACTACACAGATTCAGCTAAGAAATTGATATGTAGAGGGGTAGCCAGGACAGGAAGCATCATGAACTAGTAAAATAGTGGAGTCCTAAGCCGGGTATTTGCTTCTGCTTCCATTTGAGGTGAACACACATCTACCAGTGCTCCCAGGGATTACTGAGGTGTAGAGACCCATTTGACTCTTCACAAAATGTTCTTAGATTACACCTTTTCCTTCTGTATTGTGTGTGTTGGGGGGCAGTCTTTTCCCTCACTTCTGTTGTCAGACTGTGGTAATTGGAAGTATCTCCTTTGAGCAGCTATCAGTTACATCCTCTACCCCAATCTTCTTTCTTCTAAATTGATGCTTCTCATCTGTTGTGGACTGAAAGACAATAGAATTTGTCACACTGGGGCATAAAATCAGTCACCAGGCTTTGAATGAACCTGGGGGGCTTTCCTGTGACCCATAATGTGATAGAACCGGGTGTGGTAGCGCATGCTTGTAATCCCAGTACTTGGGAGGCTGAGACAGGAGGATTGCAGGTTCTTGGCCAGCCTCAGCTACTTCATGAGGCCCTCCGCAACTTAGTGAGACCCTGTTTCAAAATAAAGAATAAAAAATAGGGCTGGGGGTGTAGCTCGGAGGTAGAATGCCCCTGGGTTCAATCCCCAGTACCACACACACACACACACACACACACACACACAAATTGATAGGCAGATGCTTTAACACTTGAATCTCATGACAGCTGTGTTGACTTGAAGGGTGTTAAGGCTGCACTTGTGTGTGTTTAAGTTGGATTTTGCAGTCTTGTTATTTAAGACTGACTTCACGGTAAATGAGATATTTTAATATACCATAATTATTGCCTTATATTAAATGTTCTCACAAATAATAGGATTAAAGATTTGGAAAGGAATATTGACCTTCTTTAAGTTGATGGAGATTTCACCTTCAGTTAATTTTTTTAAAAATTTTTTTTGCGGTACCAGGGATTGAATGCAGGGGCATTCTACCTCTGCACTACACCCCCGGCCCTATTTTTTTTATGCTTTATTTTTGAAACCGGGTCTCACGAAGTTGCGGAGGGCCTCACTAGGTAGAGAGAGAGAGAGAGAGAGAGAGAGAGATCGCGCGTGCGCATGCGCGCTGAGGTTGGCCGCCAACCCGGATCCTCCGGTCTCCGCCTCCCAAAGTACTGGGATTACAAGTGTGCACCACCACGCCCGGCTCACCTTCAGTTAATTTTTAATGAAGATATTTTACTGTCTTGCACTCAAAGACCATTATGAGAGATTTGAAATAAGTTTTAAAAGGAGATACTGTATTTGTTAAGGTCACTGAAATCTTGGCAGATATTCTACATATTTCTTCATATGCTTACAAGTAATTTGAGTTGTGTAAAGTATTTAAAAGTATATAAAAAGTATTTAAAGTTTTTATAACTATTAAGTGGTATAATATGCATGTTAAGTTTTATAATATGCATGAAAATGCTTAAAAACTATCAGATTCTAAGTTATAAAGAACTCTATAAATAGGAGTTGCTATAATACTAATAGTCATAAGAAAGGAAGCATACCACTGTGACCATCAAAAATAACCTCACAAATTCTTGTCATTTCTCTTCCAGATCCGACGTATCCTGAAGGGCAAGTCCATTCAGCAGAGAGCACCACCATATTAGCTCCATCACCTTGGAGCCTGGTCAGCAACACTCACTGTCAGTTAGGCAGTCCTAATGTATCTGTACATAGACCATTTGCCCTGTATTGGCAAATGTAAGTTGTTTCTATGAAACAAATATCTTTAGTTCACTATTATATAGTGGGTTATATTAAATGAAAGAAGAAAAATATCTAATTTCTCTTGGCAGATTTGCATATTTCATACCCAGGTATCTGGGCTCTAGACATCTGAATTTGATCTGAATGGCAAAATTGCCTTCAATGAACAGTAGCTCTTGGGCAAGAGAAGACTGACTTGTGGCCTAAGGCATTGCTCATGTAGCTATCACCAGTTTCAAGTAGGTAGAATTGGAAACATTTCTTTAAGAAAAATGGAAGCATTTGAAAAGGAAGGACTTGTAGATATAGTGTTGAGGCTTCTTTTAGCCTGATACAGAACCTGGTAGTTATTATTGGTGTTGGCAAGTCTCTAGTCATTGGACTAGATGAAAGGCATCTGTGGTTAGGATTTGATCTTTACAAATTGTATATAGTTGTTATTTTTGTCTTTAAATATATTGTACATATTTGGTCAGTAACATGGACATGAAATGTATAAATCAATAAAATTGGAAATGAACAAGTAAATTGTGACTACTTTTTAAAATTATACACATTCAGAGGAGCAATTATTGTGTAATCACACAATAAAATCTTTGTAAATAAAGTAAATGAGGAGTCGATGCCCAGGTAGCCCAAAGAGCTGTGTTTGGATTGTAAATATGCTTCTTCCCACGCACTGAAAGGAGACGTGTTATCTGTAGGTTATTTCATGCTCTTGAAGAGAACTTCATGGCTCACCTTCTAGATTTATACTTTTACATGTTCTGTTAAAATTTTTATTTTAATCTTTATAGAAACAACAAAAGTCAATATTGAAACATGTATTTCTGTTGTCAAATAATGAGAATGTGACATGATGTTTGTATTACCAGAAAAACACTTATTTTTTAGCAATGATAATTCTGTTGACATCATTTTGCTTACCTCTGGTATGCTCTGAGGACTGTATTTGGCTTTAATTGCACACTAATTCTTTGTAATAAATATGGCTCATTAAAAATTATTTTTTGAAAATGATACATCTTAAAAGTGATTAACTTATCATTGTAGCTAAGTACTTAAATTCTTATAAAAAACATACCCTTTGGATTGATCACATTGTTTGACCCAGAATGTCTCGAGGACAAAACTTAGATATAGCCACCTGGCATCTGTAAAAATACAGTGTGATAAAAAGCAATCCATTCATACTGGAAAAGCTCATGCATAGTTTCAAATAAACATTAGTATACTAACACTACTTCTCTCTCTCTTTTTTTGCGGTACCGGGGATTGAACCCAGGGGCGTTTTTACTTCCGAGCTACATCCCCGACCCTATTTTTTTATACTTTTTATTTTGAAACCGGGTCTCACGAAGTTGCGGAGGGTCTCACTAAGTAGCTGAGGTTCACTGTGAACCCGGATCCTCCGGTCTCAGCATTCCAAGTACTGGGATTACAAGCGTGCGCCACCATGCCCGGCCTAATACTACTTCTCTTAATGACATGTGTTTTCTTTTCCTAGTGTCTTACTTATATTTCTGTAGGTAGAAAAAGCACTATTTTTTTTTTTGCGAGACTGGGGATTAAACCCAGGGGCATTCTACCTCCGAGCTACACCCCCAGCCCTATTTTTTATTCTTTATTTTGAAACAGGGTCTCACTAAGTTGCAGAGGGCCTCGCTAAGTAGCTGAGGCTGGCCACAAATCTGTGATCCTCCTGTCTAGCCTCCCAACTACTGGGATTACAAGTGTGCTCCACCACGCCCGGCCTGAATACTTTTAAATTAATATATTTTAATTTGGATGGCTTTGTGAACATGTTTCCTAAAAGAATAGAAGACAACATAAAAAACTGCTTGCCAAGTTCATTAATAGAGGTTTATTAAGTTCTGAAAAAATGGAAGTTTAATAGATACTTTCAATCATTCAGAAGATTATATGGTTAAATAAAAGTTAAATGGAAGTAGTGAACACATGAGAAACAGTTTGGAGGTTATCTGTATCATCCCGAGAGGGACGCGGGTCTGGGGACAGTAGTATATGGGATCAGGAACAAACACCAGCATTCCTGTCAGCATCAGTCATTACAGTCACTCCTGGTTACTAACAGTTCTTGAGAATCTGGTGAAAGGTATGAATTCTTTTTCTGGAAGAATGCACATAAGCCTATATAAAATGCAGAACACAATATTGGGGGCTTCACAGCTTCTGGAAGAACAAGACTCAGGCTAAGAATTGACTTTAGTTCCATTTCTGTTCATCAGATGTAGCTTTTATTTCATATAAATGGAATCATAAGAGCAGTTTACTTTGTAAATGCAACCCGATGATAACCAGAATGGTAGAAATTATATGTTCCCACTGAACCTAGCTATATATATATAGATGGTGAGTTTTTCCTAAATAAGTTTATGTTCTCTTTAATCCCAAATCCTCTTGTAATTAATCAATTGAATCAGTCTAGTAAAGATATTTGTGTGTGCATGTGTGAATGTTCATGTATGTGTGTGCATAAAGATGTATGGTAGATAATAGGAAGCAAAGATGTAAGACATCTCTTAGCCTTAAGATGTTTATTTTTTGCCTTTTTTTTTTGGTACTGAGGATTGAACCCGGGGGCGTTCTACCTCCGAGCTACATCCCCAGCCGAATTTTTATTCTTTATTTTTGAAACAGGGTCTCACTAAGTTGTGGAGGGCTTCACTAAGCTGAGGCTGGCCGCGAACCCGGATCTTCCGGTCTTAGCCACCCAAGGACTGGGATTACAAGCGTGCGCCACCACACCCGGCTTTAAGATGTTTATGTGAAAAACATGGCAGCACTGTATTGTAACAGAAGGAAAAAGTATTATAGAGATGTAGAAGAGGGATTTACATTTGGGGAGGATTCAGGATAGATCATTTGAGCTAGATCTTCAGAAGAATTGATTTAGACGTTCCTAGAAAGGGAGGACAGGCAGGTGAAAGAAACGAAAAACATGAACCAAGGCATAGTATTTTGTGGGAACAACAGGTAATTTCTTTTTATTATTATTATTATTTTTATTTATTACATTTATTGGTGCATTGTAGTTATACATTTTGATAAGTGTCAGGGTATCAGAAGCATGCATGCACACATTGCTCATTTAGCCCTCCTACGAATCCCACCTTATTCCCTCCCCCTTCCCTCCTTTCTTTCCATGCTCAGCATAGTGATCGACTCTGATAAGTTCGTTTATACACATCATGTGCATTAGTGTATTTCCCTCTTCCCCCCTCCCATCTCACTCAGTTAGGTAGCCTTCTTTGCTCAACTAAAGTTTTCTCCTTCTTTGTCTGGGGTCCCTTCTAAGTCCCATTCTCCCTAGCTTCTACATATTAGGGAGAACATCCGACTTTTCACTCTTTGTGACTGACTAATCTCACTTAGCATAATGTTCTCCAGTTCCCTCCATTTCCCTGCAAATGATGTAATTTTGTTCTTTATGGCTGCGTAAAATTCCATTGTGTACATATCCCATAATTTTGTAATCCATTCATCTGTTGATGGACACCTTGGCTGGTTCCAAAGTTTGGCAACTGAATTGTGCAGCTATAAACATAGATACACATGCATTAGTCTGGTAGTTTGGTTTCAGTTCTTTTGGGTAGATGCCTAGAAGTGGTATTGCTGGGTCATATGGTAGGTTCATTCCCATTCTTTTGTGGATCCTCCACACTGTTTTCCACAGCGGTTGCACTAATTTGCAATCCCCACCAACATTGTATTAGAGTTCCTAATTCTTCATATCCTCGCCAGCACTTGTTGTTGTGTTTTTAGTGATTGCCATTCTAATTGGGGTTAGGTGAAATCTAAGGGTAGTTTTGATTTGCATCTCTCTGATTGCTAATGATGTTGAACATTTTTTCATACATTTACGGGCCATTTGTATTTCTTCTTCTGTGAAGTGTCTATTTAGTCCACTTGCCCATTTTTTGATTGGATTATTTGTTTTTTTAGTGCTGATTTTTTTTTTTTTTTGCGGTACCGGGGATTGAACCCAGGGGCGTTCTACCTCCGTGATACGCCCCCGGCCCTATTTCTTATACTTTATTTTGAAACCGGGTCTCACGAAGTTGCGGAGGGCCTCACTAAGTAGAGAGAGAGAGAGAGAGAGAGAGAGAGAGAGAGAGAGAGACAGGGAGGGAGGGGGAGAGAGAGAGAGAGAGAGAGCAAGCTGAGGCTGGCTGTGAACCCGGATCCTCCGGTCTCTGCCTCCCAAAGTATTGGGATTACAAGCGTATGCCACCATGCCCGGCTAGTGCTGATTTTTTTTAAGTTTTCTGTATATTCTAGATATTAGTCCTCTATCAGAGGAGTAGCTGGCAAAAATCTTCTCCCATTCTGTCGGCTCTCTGTTGAGGTTCTTGATTGTTTCCTTTGCTGCACAAAAGTTCATCAGTTTAATGCAATCCCATGTATTGATCCTCATTTTAGTTTCCTGTGCCTTTGAGGTCTTGTTGAGGAAGTCTTTACCTGTGCCTATGTGTTGAAGTGTTGGACCTATGCCCTCTTCAAGTAGCTGCAAGGTCTCTGGTCTGATTTCTAGGTCTTTGATCCATCTTGAATTGACTCTTGTACAAGGTGAGAAAGTGGGGTTTATTTCCATTTTTCTGCATATGGTTAGCCAGTTTTGCCAGCACCATTTGTTGAAGAGGCTATCTTTTTTCCAGTGGATGTTTTTAGCCCCTTTGTCAAAAATCAATTGGCTGAAACCGTGTGGATTTGTTTCGGAGTCTTCTATTCTGCTCCATTGGTCTATGTGTCTGCTTTTGTGCCAATATCATGTTGTTTTTATTACAATGGCTTTGTAGTATAGTCTGAAGTCATGTATTGTGATGTCTCCTGCATGGTTCTTGTAGCTGAGAACTACTTTGGCTATTCTGGTTTTTTTGTTGTTCCAAATGAATTTAAGGACAGATTTTTCTATGTCAGTGAAGAATGACTTTGGTAATTTAATGGGTATTGCATTGAATCTGTAGATCACTTTTGGAAGAATGGCCATTTTGATGATATTTATTCTGCCTACCCAAAAGCATGGGAGATCTTTCCATCTTCTAAGATCTTCTTCAATTTCTTTTTTCAATGTTTTATAGTTTTCCTTGTAGAGGTCTTTTCCCTCCTTGGTTAGGTTTATTCCTAAGTATTTTATTGTTTTGGGGGATATCGTGGGTGGAAATGTCTTCTGGATTTCTTTTTCAGTGGATTTATGGTTGTCATACAGAAAAGCTTCTGATTTTTTAAGATTGATTTTGTATCCCGACACTTTGCTGAATTCGTTGATCAGTTCTATGAGCCTTTTGGTTGAGTTTGTTGGATCTTCTAAGTATAATATCATGTCATCTGCAAATAGAGATAGTTTCAGTTGCTCTTTTCCTATTTGTATTCCTTTTATTTCCTTCTCTTGCCTTATTGCTCTGGCTAGTTGCAAGTAGTATATTGAAAAGGAGTGGTAACAGTGGACATCCTTGTCTTGTTTTTAAGGGGAACTCTTGAAGTTTTTCCCCATTTAGTATGATGTTGGTTGTGGGCCTATTGTATATGGCCTTTATGATGTTGAGGTATGTTCCTTCTATTCCAATTCTCTGCAGTGTTCTTATCATGAATGGGTGTTGGATTTTGTCAAATGCTTTTTCAGCATCTATTGAAATGATCATGTGATTTTTGTCTTTAGTTCTGTTTATGTGGTGGATTACATGGATTGTTTTTTGTATGTTGAACCAGCCTTGCATCCCTGGGATGA
>PVJS01023696.1:0-29351 GCA_004027185.1 Glis glis
GAGAGAGAGAGAGAGAGAGAGAGAGAGAGAGAGAGAGAGACACCTGAGGCTGGCCGCGAACCTGGATCCTCCAGCCTCCGCCTCCCAAAGTACTGGGATTACAAGCGTGCGCCACCACGCCTGACTTGATTTCTTTTTTTTTTTTTTGAGTCATGTGTTTAGAAATGTGTTATATACTTTTAAATATTTAGTCATTTTTTAGATATCTTTTTATTACTGATTTCTAATTTAATTCCATTGTGGTCAGAGAGCAACTTTTGTTTGATTTGAATCTTTTTAAGTTTATTGAGACTTTTTCTATCTCCTAGAATATTGTCTTAGTCATTTTTCTGTTTATTTGAATGTGTAGTTGGCTGTTGTTGGTGTGTTCCATAAATGTCATTTAGATCAAACTGGTTGATAGCATTCAAGTCTTTGATGCCCTTTCTGATTTTCTGACTACTATTGAGAAAGGGGTGTTGAATTTAAATTGTTCTCTTTTTAGGTCTATCAGTTTTTATTTTATGTATTTTAAAACTTGTTTTTTTGGTTGTGCATTAATATGTAAGATTAGTTTGTTCTCCTGATTAAATTGGCCCCTTTGTCATTTTGAGATTATCTTCTTTATCATTTTGACATTATCCTACTTAGGAGTATTCTAAACTCTAAAATCTACATTATAATATAGCTACTGAATTTTTTAAAAAATGTTAGTATGGTATATCTTTTTGCATCTCTTAATTACTCTTACTTACTTATTGGTGCTAGGGATTGAACCCCGGAACATTCCACCTCTGAGATATACTCCCAGCCCTTTTTAATTTTTTTATTTTGAAACAGGGTGTTGCTAAGTTACTGAGGGTCTCATTAAGTTCCTGAGGCTGGCCTCAAACTTGTGATCCTCCTGTCTCATCCTCTAAAGTACTGGGAATACAGGTATGTATCAATGCACCTGGCTTTCTGTTTTTTTTTTCTTTTAATTTCTTTGTGTCTTTTTTTTTTTTTTTTGGTACTGGGGATTGAACCCAGGGGCATTCTACCTCTTAGCTACACCCTCAGCCATATTTTATTTTTTTATTTTGAAACAGGGTCTCACTAAGTTAAGGGCCTCGCTAAGTTGCTGAGGCTGGCTGTGAACCTGTGATCCTCCTGTCTCAGCCTCCCAAGTACTGGGATTACAGGTGTGTGCCAACCATGCTCAACTTTTTGTCTTTATATTTAAATTGGTGTCTTGTCGATACCATGTAGTTGGATATTTTTTTACTTTTGGTACTGGGGATTAAACCCAGATGTATTCTACCACTGAGCTATACCCACAGCCCTTTGTATTTTTTTTTTTTTTGAAACCGGTCTTGCTAAATTGCTGAGGCTGGTCTAGAGCCTGTGATCCTCCTATCTCAGCCTCCCACGGACTAGGATTATAGGTGTGCATCACCACACCCAGCATGTAGTTGAATCTTTAAAAAGAAAATCCAATTTTATAATCTTTGCTTTTTTATTTAGGTGTTTAGACCATGTACATTTAATGTGCCTATTGAAATCATCGGGTTTTAATGTACCATTTTGGTTATTTCTTTTCTTTTTGTTCCATCTATTTTTGGTCACTTTTCTCTCTTTTTCTGATTTCATTTGTATTGATTATTTTTAAATTTATTTATACTCATTTGTTTTTGTGATTGTTTTGGAGTTTATAGTATGTTCTAGATATTTCATATTAGGGCAACTAGGTTCTGCCATGACCAACAAGCAAGCCAATTACTAGTTCTTAAAATCGTAACAGTTTTTACCAAACAGTCATTGCGTTACAACCTCAGGGGCCTCTTTTGCTATTCTTTTGTTCAGTTCTCTCAGTCTCAAAACATAATTCCTGTTTTTCAGAGATTGGGATACCATTGAATCCAAGAGTTATATGGGCTAATTAGAAAGTGTCCTACAATACAGTCTGGGTCTTTCTGTTTCTCTCATACCTTCTCAACCATTGTCATTCAGTAAATAAATGTAATTATGTTACCTTTGAAATCTAAAAAGGCATACTAATTGGTCTATCTTTTCTTAGTGATATAGCTTGCAAGGTGTATCAACCTGATTCTCACTTTGAACATATTCTAGATCTTTGACCACCAGAAACTGACTGAGGTGGTACGCTCCTATAATTTTGTAATTATTTTTCATTGTCTGGCATATACTAAGGCACCTACTACCATCTGTTTTTTAGGTAAAGTAAGCATGAGATCATCAGTAACATGAACCAAAATAGTGCTTGGGGGATATTAGCATATTAGATCTTTGTAGGCCCAGGGTCAGTAAACTTTTTCTATAAAGGGACAGATTGTAGTTATTTTAGATTTTGAGGTGATATAGTCTCTGTTACAACTCTGCCAGTATAATAACATAAAAACAGACATAGGCAGCTGGGTGTAGTGGTGCACACTTGTAATCCCAGTACTTGGGAGGCTGAGACAGGAATTGCAGGTTCGTGGCTAGCCTAAGCTACTTAGTGAGGCCCTCCGCAACTTAGTGGGACCCTGTTTCAAAATAAAGAATAAAAAATAGGGCTGGGGGTATAGCTCAGAGGTAGAATGCCCCTGGGTTCAATTCCCAGTACCACAAAAAAAAAAAAAAAAAGGCCACAGGCAATATATAAAAGAACAGGGATGAATTTGGCCTGTGGATAGTTGTTTGCCAACCCCTGATGTAGACTAATTTCTGGCAGAGTTGATATAAACTAGTGGCAATACTGTAAATGTACTGATGTCTTTCTGTCAGGGAAAGCAAAATGTTTCTGATTTCCTCTGTTTACTAAGATAGAGGGAAATTACCAGATTAGTACCTACATGCCAGAGAGTGAAATGACTAATACTGTAAGGAGACTGCATCTGGAAAAGCATGTGCAGTTGGAACCTAAGATGATCTGCCATCCTCCAGGACACACCCATTTTGGAGACCAAACTGGATAGTTAAATGGAAATGTAATAGGCATCACTACCTATGTGGCTTCCTGTGGGCCAGTGGCTAGAACTCTCATCTTTCCAATTACCCATATATGAAACCTGGGCATTTTCTTTGGTTTTATTCCCCTTTGTTTCCCACATCTAATTAGTTCCCAAGTCTAATAGTTTTACTCTCCATAATATCTGTCACTTCTTTCTTATTTGTCATTTCAGCCGTCAGGCCCTCAGTCAGTCTTTGGGAGTGACTGCCTCCTCATGAGTTGCTAATATAGAATTGTAGAAAGAGCATAGACTTTGCAGTCAGATAGACCCAAGACCTAATTGAGAAGATGGCCCTTACTAGCTATCTGACAGAGCCACTTGTTTAACCTCAATTTACAGATGAGACATTTCAGGGACAGAGAAGTTAATCATTCCTATCTGATGAAGATAATGTTTCCACATTATCTAATTTTCCATATTCTTAGCTTAGTACTTCAAACTATTAATTTGCTTTCACCTCTCTTTCTGCTTTTATTTCTCCCTACTCTTCACAAACATCCCTTGAGCCAAACAAAACTAGCAATGCTTTATAACAGAGTTGTTAAGAGCATGAATTCTCAGCTAGGGATGTATCTTAGTGATATAACAACACTTGCCTAGCATGTGTGAGGCTCTCGGTTTGATCCCCAGCACTGCCAGAAAAAAATTTAAAAAGTTCTAAAGTTAGGCTACTTGTAACCAGGCATAGTATCTGGGATTACACTCCTGTAATCCCAGTGCTTGAGACTCTGAGACAGGAGGATCACAAGTTCGAGGCCAGCTCGAGCAATTTAGCAAGACCCTGTTTCAAAATAGAAAATTTAGGCTGGGTGTGGTGGCGCACACTTGTAATCCCAGTACTTGGGAGGCTGAGACTGGAAGATCCGGGTTTGCGACCAGTCTCAGCTACTTAGTGAGGCCCTCCGCAACTTAGTGAGACCCTGTTTCAAAATAAAGAATAAAAAAATAGGGCTGGGAGTATAGCCCGGAGGTAGAATGCCCCTGGGTTCAATCCCCGGTACCACTGGGGGGGGGGGGACAAAAAAACAAAAAAAAAAATAGAAATTTAAAAAAGGGCTAGGAGTGTAGTTCAGTGGTAGAGCCCCCGTGAGTTCAGTCTCCAGTACCACACTCATAAAGTAAATAAATTCAGGCTTTTTGGATTTAAATACCAGTTCACTTAACTTCATGTCCATGGACAAATTAGTTAATTTCTCCAAACCTTTTTTTCGTCTTCTGAAAAACACCAAGAGGATACTTACAGTGCCTAGTACATGGGCTGTTGGAAAGATGAAATGAGATCATGAAGCAGTTGGTGCCTGGCACATGGAGAGCAGCCACGATTAGCAAGAGTAGTAGTGGTAGAAGTAGTAGTTGTGTTGATGCCATTATTTGTTTCTCCCATTTCCATCTCCCATGCTCATGTTCTTTTCTCTGCATGGAATGTAGTTTCTATCCTCTGTACCTAACTTCATTTTATCCATCTTCAAAGATCATCCTTATTTCTCCTTGCCTGTTTCCTGCTGCTTATATCTTTCCTCTTCAGCATTCCCTAAGTCATTGTAACAATAGCCCTGTGTTTCCAAGTTATTTAGTCTTGCTTCTTTAGGAACTTTTACACAGTTCTCTATGAATCATTGGTCCATTTTGAGAAAAATTTAAGTTTGTTATAAAAATACCATTATTGGGTTCAAGGAGGCTAATTAAAGAAAAGGTATTGTAGCCGGGCGTGGTGGCGCACGCTTGTAATCCCTGTACTTGGGAGGCTGAGACTGGAGGATCCGGGTTTGCAGCCAGCCTCAGCTACTTCATGAGACCCGGTTTCAAAATAAAGTATAAAAAATAGGGCAGGGGGTGAAGCTCGGAGGTAAAATGCCTCTGGGTTCAATCCCCGGTACCACAAAAAAAAAAAAAAAAGAAAAAGAAAAAGAAAAGGTATTGTAACAGAAAGCAATAGCAAAAACAAAACAAAGCAAAAACTGTCCAAGTGGCATTGCTTTGGGTTCAGCAAAGTTGTTTTTTCCCTAGACTGCCTTTCGTTTGTTATTTTCCTAGATGCACTCTATACCTGACAGTGCCTCCCATGGTGCCAAACAGAAGTGTGCAGTGAGCATTTTTGGATAACAGTGGATCTAAAGTCTGTTTTACTGAAGTAAAAAATAGCATTTATAGCATAATTAAAATGTGGTTAATATTTAGTTTGGTTATTAAAACAGGAAATTATCCTTCAGGAGTGTCACCCTCTTGTGTGCAGATGAAATTTTCTTGATAACCATTTCAAAATGTAAGCCACAGGTTCTGGGAAAGGGGCTAGGTGGAAGTAGGGAAATTGACACTTTAGAATTTCGTTCTCTACTGGGTATCATACCAAAGGGATTGAAACCAGAAAACTACAGTAATATATGCATACCCATGTTCATAGCAGCCCAATTCACAGTGGCCAAATTATGGAACCAACCTAGGTGTTCATCAACACATGAGTGGATTACAAAATTATGGGAAATACACACAATGGAATTCTACTCAGCAATAAAGAAGAACAAAATAACATCATTTGCAAGAAAGTGGAAGGATCTGGAGAACATTATGTTAAGAGAGATCAGTCAATCACAAAAGAAGAAGGGTCATATGTTTTCATTAGTATGTGCAACCTAGGGAGTAGTGGGGACACACAAGGGACTCCGGTTGATAATGGAGAACCCTCAGTGGGGCAAGGGAAGTGGTACAAGGGAAGGGGAAGGGCAAGAAAGAAGCGAATCAGTGGAATCACTACCATAAACAATATGTACGTGTGAAAATATACCAACATCATTCTTGGTACTTCATATGGGTGGGCGGAGGCGTGGGGGGACACTAAGAGCTGTGTGCATGTATATTAACATCAAATGCATATTCATTGTGATGTAAGACTCCAATGTACAAATAAAAGCACGTTAAAAAAAAGAATTTCGTTCTCAAAGTGATTTGGCACAGTGCTAGCCTATCCTCAAACACAGTGCATAACTTGTCCTTGTTAAAGGTGGCTTGTCATTTGCTTTTATGCCTTTAAAAAGATTTTGGAGCCAGGTGTGGTGGTGCACGGCTGTAATCCCAGTACTTGGGAGGCTGAGATAGGAGGATTGCAGGTTTGAGGCCAGCCTTAGTAACTTAGTGAGACCTGAGCAACTTAGTGAGACCTTCATTGAAATAAAAATAGAATAGGGCTGGGGGTATAGCTTGGACATAGAATGTTCCTGGATTCAATCTCCAGTACCACACAAAAAAATTTTTTTTGGTTATTTTGAAATAGTGTACCATTTATGAATTAATTATTATAAAGAGAGTGCTACAGGGGCAAAAGGCAAGTGTTAGAAACTTAATAAATATTAAATATTCATCAAATTATTATTCATTCTTAACTAGAGATTCATCAACATATGAAAATGATACTGTCTTTCTGTTGAAGAATGGCCATACCTTCAATGACTCTATAAATCTAAGGATTTTTATAGTGCAAATTTGAGGGTTTTTTTGTGTGTGTCTGAGGTAAACTTATTTTGTATACTTAATATAATTTAGGGAATCTATTCAGTTGTCCTTTGGTTTTATTCTTGAGGCTCACATTAAGGATTTCTTTTTTACTTACTACCGAGAGGGGGTAGAGAAGGAGGGAGGGAAGCTGTAGAATATGACTAATTGGTAGACCAATTGGGTAGATTTTTGTGTGTGTGTATGTAGTATTGGGGATTGACCAAGGGGTATTCTACCACTGAGCTACACGCTCCCAGCCCTTTTTATTTTATTTTTTGTTTATTTATTCTTGTGGTACTGGGGGTTGGACCCAGGGGCATTCTACTTCTGAGCTACACCCCCAGCACTATTTATTTATTTATTTATTTACTTACTTACTTACTTACTTACTTACTTATTGAAACAGGGTCTTACTAAGTGCTGAGGATCTTGCTAAAGTATGAAAGCTGGTCTGGAACCTGTGATCCTCCTGTCTCAGCTTCCTAAGTACTGGGATTACAGGTGTGCACCACCATGCCTGGCTTTATTTTTTATTTTGAGACAAGGTCTCAGTAAGTTGCCCAGGCTGGCCTCGAACCTGTGATCCCCTTGAACCCGTGACCTCTTATATTACCCTCCCAAGTACTGGAATTACAGGCATGTGCCACTGTGCCTGGCTCCAATTGGATAGATTTTTAAATTGTGAGGTTTTTTCTTTATTAATAAAAGACTTGGTAGCAGTACTTTACAGAGACATTTGATTTTCTATTTTCATATTAAAAGGTCAAGGAAAATTTTGAGAGGCCAGACATAGGCATAAAAGAAATTTAAGAAAATGTTATTACATATTAGTATTTTCTACTGAACTTGAGTAATAAATCACTTTTTTGTGATATGTGGGATTTTACATTTCTATAAACTGGTGAAGCTTTTCTGCTGTAATGGCTGAATATAATTTGCGAGAATTTAAGTCCATCCTTATATTAATGTTCCACCTCATTAACTTCATTGTTGGGCTTTTACACTTCAGTGGTTTCAATAAAATAATCAAAATGTGGTTCTGTTGTCCTCTCTTTGCCTCTGTCTCCTTTTGAGGTCTAATGATTATGTATTTAGTTTTGTGTTTTCATTTAGATTCTGTTGTTAATTCTATTAAGCACAAAATGATGAAGGGAAGCTATTGTATAACTGAATAGCTTATGCTGTTGATGCCCTGAAAGATGAGGGAATGTATTTGTAAAAATAAAATGGCCACTTTATTTTTATCATTTTTTTACCTTCATTTGGTATTTAGAGGTGAAGTACTTCATAGCTATAATACTGCATTCTGTTGTGGAGTTCAGATTGGTGATTACATATCAATTTTCACATATATCCGATGGTATTTATAGCCCTGGGACCCAAATAAGGGGGAGCTTTGCTTAAAAGCAAACTATGTCCTTAAAAATGTTTTCTAAGCATTTTTAGAAGAAGGAATTATTTGATGAATTTCCAAACAAAGTCACCTTTGCGAGTATTTGCATCTACTTGCAAATAGTAGACATATTTAGGCAGTACAGTTTTTTTCCTAAATGATTTACTGCCAGGTGTGAGTACTCATTAGTCCTATATATCCCAAATGCAGGTTAGATGTCTTTGTTAAAAATGTAGAGAAAAGAAGTTAATTTGATTTGAGTTCAGGAGAATGGAGCTTTTATGTTGTCAAACATTGTATGTTACAAGAATATTCAATTACTAAGATGTATTGTATAAAATTACTTGTGTTTGACCCATTTAAATTGAGCAGTGAATTTCTGTTTAACATTAAGTTCAGCTACGTGAGATACTGGTATTCATTTCTAACCATTCCTTTTATTTTCCAGCTCACCAGCGACTGGAACCAGCAACTCTGTCAGGGATTGTGGCATTTATCCTCAGTCTTTTATGTGGGGCTCTGAATTTAATTCGAGGCTTTCATGCCATAGAAAGTCTCCTGCAGGTACTGTGCTATTTTTGCAATTTCAGTTGACTATACCTATTCATCCTACTTGTTACATAATTGATGTGAATTGGATTGGGTATTAGTACAGCTTATAATGCATGCTTAAAATCTGTATTCTTTATATCTACCCTGCTCTCCCATCAGAAATACTCATTTCTACCTGGTTTCTTTGTCTTCATCAGCACATGCTTGTTTAGGATCTACTCTTTAGGAGGCACTGTTGATAGGCGTGTTGTGGACACCAAGATTGTGTGACATGGGCCCTGCAGTCTCATAGTTTAAAGTTGAGTTGTGAGCTGGGTATGGTGGCACATGCTTGTAATCCCAGTACTTGGGAGGCTGAGACCAGAGGATCCGGGTTCGCAGCCAGCCTCAGCTACTTAGTGAGGCCCTCCACAACTTAGCGAGACCCTGTTTCAAAATAAAGAGTAAAAAATAGGGCTGGGGGTGTAGCTCGGAGGTAGAATACCCCTGGGTTCAATCCCCAGTACTGCAAAAAACAACAACAACAAAACAAAACAGGGTCTCACTAGGTTGATGTGCATCTCACTACTTCCAGAGGCTGTGCTTGAACCTGTGATTTTCCTGTCTCAGCCTCCCAAGTACTGGTATTACAAGTGTGGGCACCACACCCAGCTTCGTAAACATTCTGAAATTTCCTTTCTCAAAGTGTAGCACAAGCCGAGTGTGGTGGTGCAGGCTTATAATCCCAGTACTTGGGAGGCTGAGACTGGAGGATCCGGGTTCGCGGCCAGCCTCAGCTACTTAGTGAGACCCTCCGCAACTTAGCGAGACCCTGTTTCAAAATAAAAGAATAAAAAATAGGTCTGGGGGTATAGCATGGAGGCAGAATGCCCCTGGGTTCAATCCCTAGTACTGCAAAAAAAAAAAAAAGTGAAAGAGCTAATAAATAAGATATTCTTTTTTTAAATTTTATTGATGTAATGGAAAGAATAGTAGTACAGATGTATAAAAAGTTTTTATTTGTGGAGCAGGCCTGGGTAGAGAAAAACTTTAATTCCACAGAGCCTTACTTACATCCATGACTCATAAGATAATATATAAACTGTGGAATGTGGGGCTTAGACCATATTATCTTTAACTTAAAATGCAGACAAGGCTACTGTAGCTCACAAAACCCGTTGAAGGGAACCAACTATAATTTCTTTCAGCCATTCAGAACCTATCCCTTCTCTTCTTGGGTTTATTCCTTCCCTTTCTTTCTCTGATTCATAACTTAAAAACAAAGGAAAGCTTTTCATACTTTTGAGATGCTACAACTAGCTAAAGCTTGTCTTGATTCCTAATTGTTTCATGTACTCTCTTTTCATTAATATCTTTGTCTCATTGCAATTGCTATAATTTTAGGTTTCAGAAGAACAATAATCTGATTGCCACTTACATGTAACTGATTGATAGATTTGAGATTTCTCAGTTTGTTTACATTTAAAAAAGAGAACTTGGCCGGGCGTGGTGGCACACGCTTGTAATCCCACTACTTGGGAGGCTGAGCCCCGAGGATCCGGGTTCAAGGCCAGCCTCAGCTACTTAGTGAGGCCTCCGCAACTTAGTGAGACCCTGTTTCAAAAATAAAGAATAAAAAATAGGGCTGGGGGTGTATCCCGGAGGTATAATGCCCCTGGGTTCAATCCCCGGTACTGCCCTCCCAAAAAAAGGGAACTTTATAGACCAATATATCTCATGAACATAGATGTAAAAATCTTCAACATATTAGCAAATCAAATCCAGCAATATATAAAAATAATTATATATCACAACCAAGTGTGATTTATCACTGGTTCACTCTTTGAAATCAGTTAATGTAATCTTTTGCATCAACAAGCTAAATAAGAAAACAAATTATATGATTATATCAGTAAATGCAGAAAACAAAAAACCTTGGCAAAATCCAATCCTCATACTTGATGAAAACTCACAGCAAACTAGGAATAGAGGGAACTTCCTCCCTTTGATAAGGAACATGTACAAAAACCCCTATGAGTAACATCATCCTTGATGAGAAGCCAGATGCTTTTCCCCTAAGATAGAGACAAGGCGACATCATACTAGAAGTCCCAGTTAGTGCAATAGGACAAGAAAAGGAAATAAAAGGTATATAGATTGGGAAGGAAGAAATAAAACTGAGATGACATGACTGTCTATGTAGAAAATCCCAAGAATCAGCAACAACAAAAACATTCCTGGAACTAATAAGTGATGATAGCAAGGTCATAGGATATGAGGTTAAAATATACAAAAGACAATTGCCTGCAGGGAATAATTGAACTTGAAATTAAAAACAGTATCATTTATATTGACACTGAAAAAAGGTACTTAATAAATCCAACAAAATATATACAAGATCTGTATAAACTATAAAACAGGTAAAAGATATCAAAGATATAAATAAATAGATGGAGATTCCATGTTTATAGAAAGGATGACTCAATATTGATGAAGTATCAGTTCTTCCACCTTGGTGTATAAATTCAATACAATTCCAACCAAAATGACTTTATATGAAAAGGCAAAAGACCCAGTGTATAGGGAAAAACAAACTGTT
Organism: Glis glis; assembly: GCA_004027185.1. Taxonomy (NCBI): domain Eukaryota; kingdom Metazoa; phylum Chordata; class Mammalia; order Rodentia; family Gliridae; genus Glis; species Glis glis. Next base: position 10,985 of record PVJS01023696.1, read on the forward strand.
TTCTTCTTTATTCTCACTCATGACACTCAATACTTCCAGAACTTCACTTTTACCACCAGATTGTTGCAGATTTTCCCACACCAACCAATTCTCCATATCAGCTAGATGTCCTGCAATTCAATTCAGTTCTGACACTATACCTGGTCTGGAATTAGCACAAACCTCACAAGCTCAGTCCCACAAGACTGCCCCCTATTTCAGATGCCCATCACAAGTCCAGATTGTCACCTGTGCTTATAACCAATCAGCTATAAATCAGAGGTTCTCACAAGTCCCTGCTTGGGTAGCAATTCAATGGAGAAAAGATAGTTGTTTCAACAAATGATGCTGGAACAACTGGAAATCTACATGCAAAAAAGTTTTCTAGTCACAGATCTTATAGTTTCATAAAGATTAATTCAAAATAGCTCATAGATCTAAATGTATGACCTAAAGCACAAAACTATAAAACTTCTAAACTCTAACAGGAAAAAACCTATGTGATTTGGATGACTTTGGGTTTGGCAGTGGATTTAATCTTTAGATACAACATCAAAACACAATGAAAGCCGGGCGTGGTGGCGCACGCTTGTAATCCCAGTACTTTGGGAGGCGGAGACCGGAGGATCCGAGTTCGCGGTCAGCCTCAGCTCTCTCTGTCTCTCTCTCCCTTTCTCTCTCTCTCTCTACCTAGTGTGGCCCTCCGCAACTTTGTGAGACCCAGTTTAAAAATAAAGTATAAAAAAATAGGGCCAGGGGTGTAGCGCGGAGGTAGAACGCCCCTGGGTTCAGTCCCTGGTACCGCAAAAAAAAAAAAACAATGAAAGAAAAAATTGATAAATTATACTTCATTAAATTTAACAACTGCTGCTCTGTGAAAGGCTGTTAAGAAAATAAAAAGCAACAGACTAGGAGAAATATTTGTAAAACAAATCTAATAAAGGGACTTGAATCCAGAATATGCAAAGAACTCTTAAAACTCAAAAATAAGAAAACAAACCCAATTAACAAATGGGCAAAAGATCCAAATAGATACCTCATTAAAGAAGATATACAGATGGCAAATAAACATGAAAATTGCTTAGCATCATATGTCACTAGGGAATTGCAAATTAAAACAAGATACCACTAGACACCTGTTAGAATTAAAAACAAACAACAACAAACCTACAGTCAATAATACCAAGTGCTGATGAGGATATGCTGGTGAAAGCAAAATTGTATAGCCACTTTGGAAGACAGTTTGGCTGTTTCTTTTGTGTATACGTGGTACTAGGGATTGAACCCAGTGGCATTTTAACTATACCCCTAGCCCTTTTTATTTTTGTTTTGAAACAGGGTCTCGCTAGTTGTGGAGAGTCTGGCTAAGTTGCTGAGGCTGGTCTCGAACCTGCGATCCTCCTGTCCCAGCCTCTCAAGTGCTGGGATTGTAGGTGTGCGCCACCATGCCCAGCTAGTGTGGGTGTTTCTCGTAAAGATAAACATAGCCAAACCTTATGATCCATCAATAGCGCTCTTAGGCATATCTCCCAAATGATTAGAAAGCTTTGTCTACACAAAACCCTGCACATGGATGTTTATATCAGCTTTATTCATAATTTCAAAAAACTAGTAGTAACGAAGAAAGATGACCTTCAAATGGTAAATGGATAAACTGTAGTAATCCCTACAATGGACTAGACAATGAAAAGACATGGACAAACCTTAAGTTCATGTTGCCTAGTGAAAGAAGCCAGTGTGAAAAAACTATATATTGTATGATTCCAACTATATGGCATTCTGAAAAATATAAAACTAAAGACAGTAAAAAGATCCATAGTTGCTAGGGGATTGGGGCGGGGAAGGGTGACTATCTAGAGCATGGGATTCTTAGGGCAGTGATACTCTGTGTGTTACTGGAATGGTGGGTGCTTGTACTTGTCATTATGTATTTGTTAACTATAGAATGTGCCACACAAAGAGAATGATCCATCCTGTAAACTGTGGACATTAATAATAATGTATCAATATTGGCTCATCAATTGTAACAAATATACCACACTAATGCAAGAAGTTAATAGAAGAAATGGAACAGGAGGGAGCAGGTATATGAGAGCTCTACTCGCTTCTCTGTAGACCTAAAACTGCTCTAAAAATATTAAAAAGAGTATTTTAAAAAGCCAGCACTAAAACAGAGATTTTCTCTTTCATAACAAGTTGAAGGAAAACTGGAAAGAGGAATCTTCTCACTCTGGACTTTGATGTTCTTCTGTTAGTTGTGGCTCCACTTAGCAACAGTTAAAGTACAACTCTTGTACCAGCCCACTCTTAGGAAGGGGTGGATTGGGCTCTCCCTGCCCACAGAGGGGTGAGCTTTCCCCTTTGCACAGGCCAGGTGACAATGTTAGAGACCTACCCAGAATGGAGCCGGCTGATTCATCAGGAATCTGATTCATGTTTCAAGGTTCACATATATAGTTTTGTGCTTCTCAAAATAATGACCATTTTGAGAAGGCCAGCAAGAGGCAGACCAGGTCCTCTGACCTTGCACCTGCCGGCTCAACCAACACTTCCCCTACCAAGGATGGTCTGTCCAGGTAACATATATTTTATTTTGCGTGAATTTGCATAAATAAGCTCTAGAATGATAAGAAAGTAATAAACACGGTGGGAACTGGACAGATGGGGAAATGGAGTGGGAGTGAGACTTTTCACTGAATACCTTTTTATGTATTGTTTTTGCTCTTTGAACCATATGAAAATTAATCATTTAAGTTTTAAATAATAAAAATAAATATTAGGCTAGGGATGTAGCTCAGTGGTAGAATGCTTGCTTAGCATGTTTGAGGTCCTAGGTTTAATCTCTAGTACTGAAAAAAAAACTGTTTAAAAATTAAATAAGTTCAGATTGAAGAGGTATAGGATGAGTATAGATTTTTGTAAGTTGACAAATTTGATTTAGTATTCACAGTAATGTGTAAATTAGATTGTTTTCACTTACTTCCTAACTTTGTTCTGAGTTTAGAGATGCTAATAAGTTTATTGTGAATTAACACCTCACAAATGCATAAGCTATCACATTGGCTTATATTGCGTACATTCCTTTAAGGATCAGTCTTGAAACAATGATATTAAATAAGCTGATGCCAGCCTAGAAGTAATTTGCATATGGTGCATCAGAAAAATTGAGTTTTCTGATACAGCAGTAGAAATGGTGGCGTGGAAGTCAGGTTACCTGAATCCCTTCTGCCAGTAACTAATTTTGTGACCTTAGACAGACTACTTTACCTTCTTGAATCTCATCTTCCTATGCTGGCAGGATGAAGGTTTTAGACTACATAAGCCAAGGACTGCTTCAGCACCAGTGCACTAAAGATTCTCTGATTCTAAAATTGTAATAGCTATTACAAAGCAGAAGTAATCAGCTTGCTTTATTTCTTGTCTTGTTTATTTCCCATAGACTTGTTAATGCCTTAGAAATTACGTACCTGTTGAAGCTCAATAGAAGTTCTTGATTTATTTATTGGCATAGTATCAATGCCAAGATGCAGTGCCTGCTTTCTTTCAAAAGGAATTAAAGCATGTTTCCTTATTCTGTACTCATTCATTGTTAATCGGGAAAATGCATAAAGAAAAGAAGAATCAGCCCTAATTTTCTCTGATGTATATATTTATATTTATGTATATATATATATATATGTGTGTGTGTGTGTGTGTGTGTGTGTACATATATTTGTTATATTTTGTGTCCTTTTTCACTTCATATTAAAATATTATTTCTTAATTATTATAAACTATTATTTTTGGTACTGGGGAGTGAACCCAGGGGCACTCTATCTCTGAGCTATACCCCCAGCCCACCTGCCTATCTATCTATATCTGTCTGTCTATCTAGCTAGCTAGCTAGCTATCTGTGTGATACTGGGGATGGAACCCAGGGGCCTTCTACCTCTGGGCTGCACCCCCTGCCCTATTTTTTATTCTTTATTTTGAAACAGGGTCTCACTAAGTTGCGGAGAACCTCACTAAGTAGCTGAGGCTAGCCACGAACCCGGATCCTCCGGTACTGGGATTACAAGCGTGCACCACTACGCCTGGCTTTTTCTTTCCTTTTTTTGCTGAGACATTTGAAAGTAAAATTGTAGATATAATTACAGTTTATTCCAAAATTATTTAATATGTATGCCTTAATGACTAAGATATTTTCTTACATAATCACAATACTTTTTTTTATACTGGGGATTGAACCCAGGGGCATTCTATCTCTGAGTTATACCCCCAACCCTATTTTTTTATTTTTTATTTTGAGACAGGGTCTTGTTAAGTTGCTGAGAGTCTTGCTAAATTGCTGAGGTTGGCCTCCAACCTGTGATCCTCCTGTCTCAGCCTCCCAACTACTGGGATTACAGGCATGCACCACCATGCCTGGTATCACAATATCTTTTTCACACTAAAAAAGTTGTGGTTTTTTGTTTTGTTTTGTTTTGTTTCTGTGGCACTGGGGATTGAACACAGAGGCATTCTACCTTCAAGCTACACCCCCAGCCCAATTTTATTTTTTATTTGGAAACAGGGTCTTGCTAGGTTGATGAGAATCTCACTACTTGCTGAGGCTGTCCTCGAACCTGCAATCCTCCTATCTCAGCCTCCCAAGTACTGGGATTACAGGCGTTCACCACCATGCTCAACTGATGGTACAGTTTTATCTAGTAGAAAATCTATATTCAAATTTCCACAGTTGCCCCCAAAATGTCTTTTGTACTATTTTTCTTTTCTCTTCTCCAGTTTGGAGAAGAATTAAGACTTGTACTTAGTTGTTGTAGGCCTTTCCTTTTTTTTTTTCTTTTGCAGTACCAGGGATTGAACCCAGGGGCATTCTACCTCTGACCTATACCCCTAGCTCTATTTTTTATTATTTATTTATTTATTTATTTATTTATTTATTTATTTTGCAGTACTGGGATTGAATCCCGGGCATTCTACCTCCAAGCTACGCCCCCAGCCTTATTTTTTAATTTATTTTGAAACAGGGTCTCCTAAGTTGCAAAGGGCCTCACTAAGTAGCTGAGGCTGGCCGCAAACCTGGATTCTCCGTCTCAGCCTCCCAAGTACTGGGATTACAAGCGTGCGCCACCACGTCTGGCTTATTTTTTATTCTTTATTTTGAAACAGGATCTCACTAAGTTGTGGAGGGCCTCACTAAGCTGAGGCTGGCCGTGAACCTGTGATCCTCTTGTCTCAGCCTCCCAAGTACTGGGATTACAAGCGTGTGCCACCACGCCCGGCTTCCTTTCCTTTAACTGCTATTTAAGTAGGTGACTAACAAACTAGACATCCAAACTTTTTCCTGAAGCAAACTTAAATATCTACAAATTATAATTGTTTGGATGTTCTACTAATAACTCCAAAATAACATGTCCAAAATGAGCTCAGCATTTTCTGTTCTCAAATTACTATTCTGCCTATATTACCAGCTTAGTGCATGCTATCTTTCATTTGTTTCCTAAATGAGAAACTTTGGAGTCATTCTAGCCTCCTCCTTTTTAAGACTGTGCATGCTACTCCTTTTGCCTGTAGTTCTCTTCCTATCTTGACTACTTGTTCAGTCTTCAAGACCCAGGTTAAGTTGTATTTCCTCTAGGAAGCGTTCCCCAACCCTTTTCTTCTCCTGGCAGAATTAGATGCTTGTCCAGTGGTTTCCCCTAGTCCCCTATATGCATACTTATCCCATTGGCACTTTTAGTGAGAATTGTTGATTTACAATCTGCCTGCATATGTGTGGTGCTGGGGAAGGAACCCAGACCCTCATGTATGTTAAGGCAAACATTCTACCACTGAGCTACAAACCCAGCCCATAATCTGCCTTTTTTTTTTTTTTTTTTTTTTTTTTTTTTTTTTTTTTTTTGCGGTACCGGGGATTGAACCCAGGAGTGTTTTACCTCCGAGCTACACCCCCGGTCCAATTTTTTATACTTTATTTTGAAACCAGGTCTCACCAAGTTGTGGAGGGCCTCACTAAGTAGCTGAGGCTGGCCGCGAACCGGGATCCTCCGGTCTCCGCCTCCCAAGTACTGGGATTACAAGTGTGCGCCACCATGCCTGGCATAATCTGACTTCTTAATTAAAGAGGGAGCACCTTGAGTTGACATGGTTTTGTTTTTTATCCTAGGTCTATTAACACAGTACCTCATAAATGCTTAGTGAATATTTATATACTGAGTAAAAGAATGTGTTTATAGACAATCTTCTCTTTTTTTTTTTTGCGATTCCGAGGATTGAACCCAGGGGTGTTCTACCTCCGTGCTACACCCCCAGCCCTATTTTTTATACTTTATTATTATTATTATTTTTTTTTTGCGGTACCGGGGATTGAATGCAGGGGCGTTCTACCTCCGCGCTACACCCCCGGCCCTATTTTTTATACTTTATTATTTTTTTTTTTGCGGTACCGGGGATTGAACGCAGGGGCGTTCTACCTCTGCGCTACACCCCCGGCCCTATTTTTTATACTTTATTTTGAAACAGGGTCTCACGAAGTTGCGGAGGGCCTCACTAAGTAGAGAGAGCTGAGGCTGGCCGCGAACCCGGATCCTCCGGTCTCAGCCTCCCAAAGTACTGGGATTACAAGCGTGCGCCACCATGCCCGGCTCTTTTATACTTTATTTTGAAACCGGGTCTCACGAAGTTGCGGAGGGCCTCACTAGGTAGAGAGAGAGAGAGAGAGACAGGGAGAGAGAGAGAGAGAGAGAGAGAGCGAGCTGAGGCTGGCCGCGAACCCGGATCCTCCGGTCTCCGCCTCCCAAAGTACTGGGATTACAAGCGTGGGCCACCACGCCCGGCCTGACAATCTTCTCTTTATTAAGTAGAATTAAAGATTTTTCAAAGTGCAACTCAATTTGGCATGCTTCTATTGAATTCCTACTATGTGCATGGTTTCATGAAAATAGTAAGATTTATTTTCGGCCTTCAGGAAAGATTAGTATCTAATTGAGAACATAAGGTCAGTACACTAGAGCTCTAAATAACACTAAAAGATAATCCAATTATCAGATAAGTGATGCAGACAGTCACCCCAGGGAGAGGTTAGTGAATGTTTTAAGTATTTATTGTGTGCCAGTTACTTTTCTTTCTAGAAATGGTATTTCATTTAATCTCAACAACTTTCATTTAATTTCAAAAGAGGAAATTAAAGTTAGGTAGGTGGACTAAATAACACAGCTTATAAAGATTTGAGCACAGGTCTAACTCTTAGAAACATGTTCCAAAGACAATTAAGAGAGTTTTAAAATGATGGTATAAGTTTAGAGAAAAATAATATTGTTATAGAACAATTAAATTATCATATATCCCCAATGAAAGGTTATGTAGTCATTTATACATTCTGTGTTTGAGCAATATTTACTGTCTTCGGAAGTGTTTATGATATAATGTGAGGTTCTAAAAAGCAGTATGCAAAAGTATCATTCCATTTCTTTAAAATGTGTGCATGCACACTCATGTTCCCACATGCATACACATGTATACACACACACACACACACACACACACACACACACACACACACACACACACACAAACAACCAGAAGGAAATATATGAAAGAATTAATAGTAATTTTCCCAGAGTTGTATTATGGACTATGAATTTCTTCTTTGGATAATCTGTATTTTCCATATTCTCTACAATGAACATAAACTTTTATAATCAGGGAAAAAGATAATTTAAAAAATAAAACTGGGCATGATGGCACATGCTTGTAATCCCGGTACTTGGGAAGCTGAGACAGGAGGATCACAGGTTCAAGGCCAGCCTCAGCAACTTAGTGAGGCCCTCTGCAACTTAGTGAGCCCCGGTTTCAAAATAAAAAATAAAATAGGGCTGGGGGTGTAGCTCAGAGGTAGAATGTCCCTGGATTTAATCCCCAGTACCACAAAAAATAAAAATAAATAAATGACTAAAAATAAGTAGAATTTATTTAAGATCTTAGAATTATTAATGTGAGCGGTTTTATGTTGACCTTCCCTCCCTCTGGGGTAGAATTGGCCTGAGCATTCCAGACAGATTAATGGTTCCTATTTTAAGATCTCACTAGGATAAACCACTGTCCCTCTGCCTTACAGACAGTTCTGTGACCCAATAACAATGCAAAAGGAATTTTCTCTTTATATTGTCTTATGAAGACATGGTCTTGAGAGATACTCCTGTGTCTTGTGGAATTTTTCATTGTATAAAGATATTTTTTCTAAAATAAGAAAGGGGCAATCCGGGTGTGGTCGCTCATGCTTGTAATCCCAGTACTTGTGGGAGACCAAGACTTGAGGATCCGGGTTTGTGGCCAGCCTAAGCAACTTAGTGAGGCCCTCTGCAACTTAGTGAGACCCTGTTTCAAAATAAAGAATAAAAAAACAGGGCTTGGGGTGTACCTCCGTGGTAGAATGCCCCTGGGTTCAATCCCCAGTACCGCCAAAAAAAAAAAAAAGGCCAAATTTAATGTACCTGGAAGAAAAGCCTTTAAGACTACTGGCTGGATTTTATGTTCTACTTCATAAATATATTGAAGGAAGTTGATGAATGTAGATATTTAAGAGGAACCAAAAGGAATAGGAAAGCATAGGTCCATTCATTTACAAGTCTCCATTCATTTTCTTTTCAAAGAACTATTCAATGCATGATCTGTTTTCCCCTGGGTGGCTGTTTTCTAGTATGGCATGCATGGCTGACTAGGCCTGATTTTTCTCATTGGGATTTAGCACACTCTAGTGGACAGTAGCTTTTCAGTTTTCACAGTTTTGATTTTTTAAATTTATTTATTTCTAATCATGTCAGATTACCTTATTGGATAATTCAGTGGTATGCTTACTAGATATTAAAGTTTGTCAATTTTTATTTAAGTCAGTTAGTGGTCCTAGTGAGCAGGAGTAACTTTGTCAGCTGCTGGGGTATTGTGCATTTTTATATGGTTTCTTTAGCAGGATTAAGAGAGGCTTGTATTATGAGAGAAGTTTTCCCCAGTGATTTTTCATCTTCTGGGTGAAATGGAACTGATGTGGGAGGCCAAGGCACTTTTAGTCTTCTTTGGCCCCCCATTCCTTGGGTCTTACATTGTATTTTACTCTTCCATTTTGGGACTCTTGAGACTTTTATATACCATGTTGTAAAAATTTTGACTCTAAATAAACTTGTTATATCTTATCCTGAAGGATAATTTTTTGGAAATAGGCTTCTGCCCTCCAAAAAGTAATCCTTATTTTTTATTTTACAGAGTGATGGTGAGGATTTTAATTATATCATTGCATTTTTCCTTGGAACAGCAGCTTGCCTTTACCAGGTAAGTTTTCTCCCATTTTTAAGAAACACTTTCACACTACTGTTTGCTTCGGCTATCAAGTACAACTTAAATAAATAAAAATAATATCTGAATTCTTTGCCTCTCTTTTAATTTGAGCCTCTGTAACTTTGTGGCCTATCTCTCTCTCTCTCTCTTTTTTTTTTTTTTTTTTTTTTGGTGATGGTACTGGGCATTGAACCCAAGGGTGCTCTATCACTGACTGAATTACATCTCTAACCTTTTTTTTTTTTTATCTTGAGACAGGGTTTTGCTAAGTTGCCGAGGGTAGCCCCAAACTTGCAATCCTCCTGTCTCAACCTCCCAAGTGGATCACAAATGTGTGCCACTGCACCCTGCCTTACATCTCCAATTTGAGGGACATAGATCCCAGTGAACTTAATGTTGACCTTCTTACTCTGTCAGGGCTTCAGAGGCAGTATGTCATTGTTCTGTGACAGCAAAGGCTATTTCTAGATTTTCTGGCGACTGATTATTCAGCTTCCAGGCTCTACTTGTATTCCAGGCTAAGGATTTTGTACTTTGGGGAAAGTCTTTGAACAGGGAGTGATACAGGAAAACCAGGATTTAGGGTGTGATGAATAGGAGTATATATAAGAGCAGAGAGACTGGAGGCAAGGGAATGAGTTGGGAGGTGATTCTTTTACTATAGGAGGAAAGTAATGAGAGCCTAAACTGTGGTAATGGCAGTAGGGGTAGAAAAATATTGCCACTGAGAAGGCAGAGGCACTAGGACTTGAAGACAGAATAAACAGGAGACTTAAAGAGGGAAGGGATTTTGTATGTGGGTGATGCAGACTGGTGCCTCAATTTCCAAGGCCTGAGGAGGCACAGGTTTGTAGGGAAGAGAGGAATAACCATGCAGTGACCCAAACTCAGGACATTTCTGTTAAAACATGTTAGAGCAAGCAGTGCCTTTTGATCTACCTTTGATAAGTGACACATTCCTCTGGCTTATATAGAAAAAAAAGAAGATTCTCAACTACAAATATAAGGCTATCTAAAATTCTGTAGATGTCTTTAGGGAAATATTTTGATTAATATATGAATTTGAATTTTATTTAAATACATATTAAAATTTTAGTTTCAGTGGCTCCATTTAAAATTTTTTCTTCACTATTGTCAGATTTTTCTGTCAAACTTAACAGTTTTCAGTATAATGAGTGATATTTCATGCAGTTAATATAAAAACTTGTCTTTGATAATACCACATATTGCTTTAATTTTATGAAATATTCCTGTATAGATTTTCTACTTTCATCCCTACCATTCTGTCCTACAAGGGATATTATCTAATTTTTTTTTTAAATGAGAAAGCTGAGACAGTTTTAGTACTGTCTCAGAAAGAGGAAGAGTCTGGATTTAACTCTGATGTGTGTGTGTGTGTGTGTGTGTGTGTGTGTGTGTGTGTGTGTTATTGGGGATTGAACCCAGGAACAGTCTGCCACTGAGCAACACCCCAGTCCTTTTAAAATTTTTTATTTTTAAACAGGGTATTGCTGAATTATTATGCACTGGCCTCGAACCTGTGATCCTCCTGTCCCAACCCCACAAGTACTGGGTTTACAGGTGTGCACCACCATGCCTGGCTCCCTCTTTTGATTTTTTTTTCAATCCCCGGTACCAGGGATTGAACCCAGGGGCGTTCTACCTCCGTGCTACACCCTCGGCCCTATTTTTTTATGTTTTATTTTGAAACCGGGTCTCACGAAGTTGCGGAGGGCCTCACTAGGTAGAGAGAGAGAGACAGACAGGGAGAGAGAGAGAGAGAGAGAGAGAGAGAGCGAGCTGAGGCTGGCCACGAACCCAGATCCTCCGGTCTCCGCCTCCCAAAGTACTGGGATTACAAGCATGAGCCACCACGCCCGGCCCTCTTTTGATTTTAATTATCGTTTCCCCCTCCACACACAAATTCATGCTGTCTTTAGGCCAAAATAAATAAATAAATAAATAAATTCAAATTTGTACAATATATATAATATTATAAAGCTATAATTTTGTAACTTTGATATGCATGATCTCATTTGATTCTTAAACAGTATGAGGTAAGTATTAACTTTAAAATAATTGCATGAATAATCATTCTTGTAGAAAAGAAGCTTTGATTTCTTTGCCTTCAGTAATTTAAAATAATAATAATGGCAGAACACATTGACCTCTTACATTGTGCTGAACTCCTTACATTCATTGTACCATTAAATTCTCACAGAAAGCCTCACACTAGTCCTGTTATCACCAGTTTCTACTGAGGTCTAGAAAGTTTTTATAGCTAGTTAGTGATTTGAACCCTTATCTGTGTGACTCCAGAAACCAGTGCTCTTTACCACTGGGCACACTTCTTACATCTCTCAGAACAGTCTAAAATAATTCTTAGAGTTGCCTCATGGTGGAGCAGGGTCGCTCAGGTGTTCTTTTACTTGAGAGAAGTAAATCAATTCATGCTTTAAAAAAAACAATTTCCTTCATATAGACAGGTAAAGAATAATAATTTTTTTCAAAGCTGCATTTTACCATATAACATGCTGTATCTCCAGTTGTCAGAATATGTTTTAATAAATTAGGTCAGACCTGAATGTCCACTACTACATCATTTGTTGCCTTTTCCTTAAGGATATAGGTGTTTATGGACGCATAGAGCTCAGGTAGATAGGATTGATTGATTGATTGATTGATTACAGTACTGGGGATCAAATCCAGGACCTTGTGCATGCTAGGCAAACACTCTACCACTGAACTCTATCACCAGCCCCTAGAACTAATCTTTGTGTATGTGGGGTGGGGGGACTGGGGATTGAACCAGGGGCATTCTACCTCTGAGCTACATCCCCAGCCCTTTTTATTTTTTGTTTTTGAAACAGTCTCGCTAGGTTCCTGAGAGTATCTATATTTGCTGAGGCTGTTCTCAAACCTGCAATTATCCTGTCTTAGTCTCCCAAGTACTGGGATTACAGGTGTCGGCCACCACTCCTGGCTAGAACTAATCTTGATATGTGTTAGGGCTTATTTTTTTGTTGTTGTTATTTTCTCTCTTTCTTTTTCCTATCTTCCTGTGGTTACTTGAACATCTTTCAGAATTCCATTAATTTATCTATAGCAATTTTTAATAGATTTTTATGGCTTTTTTTTTTGCGGTACCGGGGATTGAACCCAGGGGCATTCTACCTCCGGGCTATACCCCCAGCCCTATTTTTTTATTCTTTATTTTGAAACAAGATCTCACTAAGTTGCTGAGGGCCTCAGTAAGTAGCTGAGGGCCTCAGTAAGTAGCTGAGGCTGACCGCGAACCCGGATCCTGCAGTCTCAGCCTCCCAAGTACTGGGATTACAAGCGTGCACCACCACTCCCAGCTTTTTATGTCTTTTTTAATGGTTGCTCTTGGTATCACATCATAGATTCACTGTCTTCTGATGTCATCATCTTACAGTTCTAATGAAATGTAGACACCTAACCTCCCTAGATGTCCTTCTGCCCTCTATTTATATTTTTTCTAAATATTTTCTCTACATATATTTTAGAACTCATCAGTGTTATAATTTTTACTTCAACTCTGAAACATCATTTAGAAAACTCAAGAGGAAAAGAAAAACTCTTTTACTTAGCTATACTTTTGCTTACTATGTTCTTTTTCCTTTCCTGACGTTTCAAGGTTCCTCCTTTTTATTGTTTTCCTTTCTGTTTAGAGAACACCCGTTAGCTATTCCTTGAGATTACGTCTGCTAAAGACAGATTCTCTTAATCTTCTTTCATCTTAGAATGTCTTTATTGCTCCTTTATCCCTAAAGGATATTTTCATTGGACGTAGGATTCTGGGTTGACAGTTCTTTTCTTTCATCACTTGAAAAAAGTTGTTCTACTTTTTTCTGGTCTCTGGTTTCTGGTGAGAGATCCACTGTCTTGTTACTGGTGAGAAATCTGGTGCTTCATTACTGACAAGTGGAGATAAATGTCCAGAGTTCTGTGTATACTCTGAAGCCACACTGGGGGGTTGGAACCCTCCTTTATAGCAATCTATCCTCCCCACTCAGCCTTTGATGATGTGGGTATGGGTGTGCCACAAGCTTCTGTTGTGGTGTTTGACTAGAGTATGATAGTTATTGTCTAAATGTTTTCTGTCCTGCTCAGGTGCCCCTCTCTAAGTATTTTGTTGGAGAGGTCAAGATCTTATTCAACTTGAAGTATGACATATGTGAGACAAAAAGAAAAGTCAGGGAAGTTACCACCGTGTCATTCCTTGGGCTTCCAGGGTCCTTGGCTTGTTTGTCTTCTCTCTACCATTCATTCTTCCTATGTTTGTTTCATTCATTCGTTCGTGTGTGTGTTGTGTGTGTGTGTAATGTGCGGGGGTTTGGGTTTTACTTAGCAGAAAGAGTAGGAAAAGGTGTCTACTTCATCTTCCCAGAAACAGTAATCTCTGTACAGTTGTTTTTACAGTAAGTTACAGCCACCATATTTCATCTCTAGAAACTTCGACATGTATCTTGAAGAAAATAGACATCCTTTTACATAGACACCATGTCACACACACACAAGAAATTTTACACTGACACAATTTTATCTATTGTAGGATCCCTATTCATATTATTTCAGGTATCTCCAGAACGTTCTTTATTGCTCTTTTCCCCCTGATCCAGGATTGTGTTGTTCTGTTCTGTTTTGTTTTTATCTTTCATAACATGGACATTTCTTAAGAGTTTAGGCAGGTATCTTATAGGATGACCCACTGGATTGACCTGTTTCTCATCATTAGATTTTCTTCTGCGTAATTAATAAGTAATCTATATGATGGAGACTATTAAAGTCCTTAAAAGCCATGAATTAAACATTATTTTTTAAATACCAGAAAAGCTCTTCTTTACAGTAGTGTGTGTGTGTGTGTGTGTGTGTGTGTGTGTGTGTGTGTGTTTTACTGGGGATTGAACCCAGGGGGATTCTACCTCTGCGCTTCACCCCCAGCCCCTTTTTTATTTTTTATTTTGAAACAGAGTCTCATTAGTTGCTGAGAGTCTCACTACATTGCTGACTGTCCTTGAACCTGGGATCCTCCTGTCTCAGCCTCCCAAGTACTAGGATTACAGGCGTGTGCCACCATGCCCTGCTAGAATTTCAATTAATAAATGTAAAAGGATGGAAATACAAAATCACCATTAGGCAGAAACCACAGTAACAGCTGTTACAGGCAAGAATCATTAATGGATACTAAAATTAGTTTGTAAAAGTATGATATTTACATTATCTCAAAGTACTCCATGCCTAAGAGATGCTTACTAATTACAAAGGAATGATAGTGACTTCACAGTGGAGAAACCTGGCTTGATGCTGATTCTATGGTTATGTAAGAGCATAACATTGGGGGAGTAGAGTGAAGAGTATATAGGAACTCTCTACTATTTCTGTAATTTTTCCTTAATTTAACATTTATTTCAAAAGAAAAAGTTATTTTCTGGGGTTTTTTCAACCTTCTATTCCACAATGAAAATTACTCAGATAAATGTTTTTAATTCATTTCACTTGGATAGGAGAGCATTCTTCTTTTAAGTATGCAGAATCCTCATTTGTATAAGAACTAAACCATGTTTAACAGAACAAACATCCTGATGTCCTTCCCATTCTGAAGCCTGGATACAATTTCACAGAGACCTGTACTTCTTTCTTTTTTTTTTTTTTTTTTTTATGCGTGCCAGGGATTGAACCGAGGGGCGTTCTACCTCCGCGCTACACCCCCGGCCCTATTTTTTATACTTTATTTTGAAACCAGGTCTCACGAAGTTGCGGAGGGCTCACTAAGGAGAGAGAGAGAGAGAGAGAGAGAGAGAGAGAGAGAGAGACAGGGAGAGAGAGAGAGAGAGAGAGAGAGCGAGCTGAGGCTGGCCGCGAACCCGGATCCTCCGGTCTCCGCCTCCCAAAGTACTGGGATTACAAGTGTGCGCCATCACGCCCGGCTCTTCTTTCTTAAGAATTGGTGATCACATATAATTTCTATACATGCCAGGTTGTGAGTTTTAAATGTCTTCTAGAGAATAGTTCATTCAGGCATCAGATTTTATTGAGCACTTTTTATATGCTAGGCACTATTCTGGGCTGTAGACTAAGCAAAACAGTAAAAATTCTCACCCCTCACCAAACTTAGGTTTTATTGGAAGGCCATTGATGACAAAATAAGCATATTTTTCAAGTATGCTTATGGTATGTTGTGGAGAGAAAAAAGCAGGAAAAGGAGAATGCCAGAATTGGTCGAGAGGGCACTCTTTTCACTGTCTTGTCTAAATAGCACTCACTGTCATTCTTTATTCCCTTTTTCTACTTTGTGTTTTCTAAGACATCATAACTATTTGATATTATATGTTTAAAATATGTTTATAATCCTCCCCCTCTAAAGTTTAAACTCTGCGTGAGCAAGGGCTTTCTTTGTTTTACTCACAACTGAAGAATCCCGCTTGCCATGTAGCATGCCCTCAGTAAAAATCCACTGAATGAGTCCTCCTTTGGATATTCACCCACATCCTGTGCTGAGCACCATTCCTCGTACTCAGTGGGGGACCAGTAAGATTTGTTGATTTCACTAGTACTCAGACTTGGATTATGTAGAGTCCATTTTACTGCATAGCTTGTGTGAGATTTTTGACTTTTCATGGTGGGACTGCATCCTGGTTACCTGTTACCTTGAGAAATTTGCCCAGCCTGTTTGCAAGGGAGTCATCCAATTGTACATCCATTTAAAATATGATACTAAATGTGTCTCTTTTGAAAAATGAAAGACATGGAAGGAAAAATCTATTTCTCTTTCAAGCCTTGGAGCTTTCATAGTTGACTGTCTTAGCTATGTTACATTATCTTATCCGTCAATGAAAAATACCCTTATTTCGTTTCCATATTTTACTGTCTGATCTGTTACAATTATATATTAGAAACATCTATTTCTTGTAACCCTAATCTTTCATTTTTATATTTTGAACAGTGTTATTTACTTGTCTACTACACTGGCTGGCGGAATGTCAAATCTTTTTTGACTTTTGGTTTAATCTGTCTATGCAACATGTATCTCTATGAACTGCGCAACCTCTGGCAGCTTTTCTTTCATGTGACTGTGGGAGCGTTTGTTACACTGCAGATCTGGCTGCGGCAAGCCCAGGGCAAGGCTCCTGATTATGATGTCTGACACCATCCTCAGATGGATTGCCTTGGCTTCAAGGGGAAACGGAGGGGACGTAGCTTAACTGCCACTGTGATGAAGAAACTAGTCACAAATGAGAAGCTCTGCTTTCTTTCTAACTTTCATTTT
The DNA here is from genome assembly GCA_004027185.1 of Glis glis. Classification (NCBI taxonomy): domain Eukaryota; kingdom Metazoa; phylum Chordata; class Mammalia; order Rodentia; family Gliridae; genus Glis; species Glis glis. The sequence continues at coordinate 27,567 of PVJS01023696.1, forward strand.
TATAAACCAGTGTGGCATGCCTGTGAACATGTAAGGCCTGGTAGGAAAACTCCTCTCACAAGAATAACCCAGTGAGATTATCACGAGAAGGAGGGAGAAGAGCCTGGTCGATCTCCTCAGGGCCATGCAGCGGAAGAAGAGCGGACGCCACTGGAAGTCCTGGCCAGCAGTCCTGATCTTTGCCCAACAGTTCAGTCAAAACATGGGCATGGGACTTGCTCGGAGAACCAGGCAGGACTCTACAACCCAAGTTTGCCTTTGTGAGGCATTCATATAGACCAAATAAAAAGATGCTGCAGAAATTGGAAAGTTTATGTTTTAGCAAATGACTGTGCTGACTACCAGAATTTGCACACTTATAGTACCAAGAGGTTTTAAAGTCCAGGATGGTGTGGAATTGGTTCTTTTACTTTTCTGCTTTCACCCGAGTCCTAACTCAGGAAATCACCTGATGTAGAAGGGTGTGGTGAGCTCATCTCTGGAACATCACAAGTATTGAAAATACAGTGACGTGTGTTTTCTTTCTAGACCATGTTTGTCATTTCTTTAGAAATCACTTTAATATGTATCTTTTAAATTTTAAAAAGCAATGAATCCTACTCCAAGTGGAAAACCAGTATCAGTTTGCTATGCATAAAAGGTAACCACAAAATAATTAAAATTAACACAAAAAGTTACTAAGTTCTAGCTAGATACTAATGCCAGCCAAGGCTCTGGATCTAAGAGCACTGCTTTTTGTGGCAGTGAGAGAGACAGCATCAAAATGAGGCTCTTTCTGTGGAATAATCAGAGGATAAAAGAAAATGACATTCTCACTGTGACTCAGCGTTATTCGTGTTGTGCACCACCTCAGACCATCTTGTGTGCTCCGAGTGGTATAGTCCTACACTGGAAATACTGGACTATATGAACAGAATCAGAAGGTGACTTTCCTAGCAACTCTGTTATTTTATGGCTTTGGGGCAGGGGTAAGCAGCTAGTATCTGAGAGAACTTACTTTCCAATAACGTTGGAAAGATGATTGAAGCCATCATGAGTTAGTAATATAGGAAGCCCAGTTTGACTCTATTAGCAAAATCAACAGCTCTTATTTTTAAAGTCATGTTCATGAGTGATTTTTCTTTGTTTTTACAGAAAAGATTTCAAACAAGGAATTCCTAGGGTACTGAAATTTATCATCCCCCCAAACAGTGGACGCTAGTACATGTTACTGGGCGTATTTCTTAGGTAGAAGAAATAGTCCAGAGGGTACAATCATTGGATGCCTTGTTTGCCTGAACTGGTATATGTGGATATGTCTAGAACTGTAAGATCTTAACTAGAACCTTTGCCTGCCCCCTCCTTTAAGGAGAATGAGGTAAAAGGAAGACTAAAGTAAGCTTATGAAGTCAGGGATTTATTTAAAACGAAAAACTCCGATTCACCCCAGTTTGCCAACTATAACACTGCTGCACAGAAACTATGTATATTCTGAGAGAGATACCTATCTAAGGCATCACATGATCCTAAATTATCAAAACAGCACTGAAGCTGGGCATGGAGGCACATGCCTGTAATCCCAGTACTTGGGAGGCTGAGAGAGGAGGATCGCAGGTTCGAAACCTGCCTCAACAACTTAGCAAGACCTCAGCAACTTAGTAAGACCCTGTTTCAAAATAAAAAATAAAATAGGGCCGGGTGTGGTGGCGCATGCTTGTAATCCCAGCACTTTGGGAGGCAGAGACCGGAGGATCCGGGTTCGCGGCCAGCCTCAGCGCTCTCTCTATCTCTATCTCCCCCCCCCCC
>PVJS01023697.1:0-29347 GCA_004027185.1 Glis glis
TCCGGTCTCTGCCTCCCAAAGTACTGGGATTACAAGCGTGCGCCACCACGCTCGGCTTCTTTTTCTTTTTTTAAATTTGTGCAGTAGTGGGGATTGAACCCTGGGACATTCTACCTCTGAGCTGCACCTCCAGCTCCTTTTTTATTTTTTGTTTTGAAACAGGGTCTCACTAGGTTGCTGAGAGTCTCACTACTTGCTGAGGCTGTCCTCAAACCTGGGATCCATTGTCTCAGCCTCCCAAGTACTGAGACTACAGAAGTGCAATACCATGCCCAGCTTCAAACACTTTTTAATGAGAGAAAAACTTAATTAATAGTAATGAATTTCATCTAATTATTATTTAGGAAGGATTGGGGAGAGGGAATCATTTGCTGTAAGAGATATTTTAGATACTAAGTTGTACATATGTGTGTAATATGTGTAAATATATGTGTATCTACATTGCTGTTTATGATGTATTTACATATACAGTAGTGCATGACTTTTCCTCCTACTTGTTCAAAATAGGTTTTGCCTTTTGGGATTCTACCTTACTCAACTAGACATGTTTGTGGGCATCTAGAAGAAATAGACAATTTCAAGTGGATGCATGCTAATTCTCTAAAGATAAAGTTTTGAAATATGCTTGATTATCTGAATGGCTTTTATTGAATCATTAGCTTGTGTGACCATATCGATGTAGCAGTACCAATAGCTATAGATTAGCATGGTAGAAAGTACTAATATGCCCCCTTCCTGTGCTTATGGCTGGGCTATACTTTTCTGCATCCCTCTAAGAATGGCCTCAACAAGGAATGGGAGTGGAAGTCACATGCCTTCCATGCCTCTGCCATTAACACTGCTCACACTTGCTTCCTCAGGGTTCCTCTCCCTCACAAGACTCAAGGTCACAAACTGAATGAAGACGGCAGCTTACGTTGCCGATGATTCTACAGTGTACACTGCCTTCAACCAATGACCTTAACAGTTCCATATTGTGAAAAGATAATGACACTGCCTGTACGTTACACCACTGAAATGCAACCGTACATCTAAAAGAAAATCTATACTGTAAAATCAGTAGGGATAATGAAAGCTAGATGGTTAGCTGAAAATAGCAAAGAACATTGAAGTTTGTCTTTGTACAGTTCTTTTGCCATATGATGCTTTCACAGTAAGAATAAGAAAAATGTCCTTTTTACCTTAAGAGAAGTAAATTTTCAATGTCTAAATCCATAGGTTTAGAAGTCTTATTAGCATAGGCCCCTACAAAGGAAAGGATGACAACTTAAATGTCTGTTAGATTTTCAGTAAAATAGTTAGAATTATGTTTAAATACAGAAAAGAAGTAGAATGGAATCTTAGCAAATTGAGGAGTGTTTTGTGGTATACATTGGGGAAATATTATACATTATTTTTATTTTGATCACTACTAATGACATTTTGGTACCAAACAAGTAAAAGAAAAAAATAATCTAAAGATTTAGAACCTAAAAATCCAAATCAACCAACTTCTTTTAAAATCTAACTTTATAAAATGAAGTTCATCAGGTGCAAAGAATTGATTAGAACATAATATTGTCAAGTAACTTTCATGTTTAAATATGTCATTTGTTTCAGAGCATTTTTTTCCTTATCTTACTCTATGAGATAATTCCCTAAATAAAATTGTTATTTTATGTACTCATTTGCATTGTCATTTATTCCTTCATATTTTAAATAGAAAGGATGGGAATTATAGTCAGTGTACCTTACTTATTAATCTGGGCAGTAGGAAATGGTCTCATAGTCCACTGAGAGGCTCTAGGAAACCACCCTGTCTGGCGGTAAAAGATACATACCAGCATATAAATAACAAAATGGATAAGGTTCACCTTTCATCTCTCATGGACACAACAATTATTGAGCTCCACTGTATAATTCTGACCCTAGGAACCCAATGAAAGACTTAAATGTGGTCTGAGGTGGACAGGATGGAAGGATTTATCATGAAATGGATATGTTAATTAAAAGTATGACCTGGGTTCATGCAGAGAAAATATATGCCTTTAGGTAAAGAGGCATGTTTTGCTTTCCATGTTTTAACCAATATTCATGTATTCTAACCTAGGAAGTATTTTGAGGAGGGATGAGAAAATGAACTAGCCAAGAAAACATGGTTCAGGTCTTTAGGGCCTTATATTACATGCCATACAATTTACATGTTATAAGGAAGATGATATTGTAAAAATATGGTAAGGATGTGGGTGTGTTATGGAAGTAGTTTATATTCAGGGCTTTAGGAATTTAGTAGAGTTACACAAAGGACACTTAGGCTGGATTTGAAAAAAGCAAGAAGCCTGGAAAACATAAAATAGTGTGGAGTTTATATTCATTATTTAAACACATTGAATTTTCACACCAAAGTTTATTAATTTTTAGTACATTTTACATATGGTCACATTTTGCTTTTTCAAATGTTTCATAATAAGAGATTATAAGTATTGGAATGAGAGTAGTGACTTTTTGTTTTTATTCATTTCAAATAAGAAAAACTGAGGTCTAAAAATTGGGATTCTACTGCTGGAAAACTTCTTTCAAACAGTGACACAGTTTCCAGATTTATTGCTTTGCTTCTGTTCAGTTTTCTCTTCTAAAACTCCATTTACTATGGTTTCAGTAAAGATTCAGTCCAGGCTGAAACTTGGCATATCAAATAGAAGCTCTGGAGCAATGGTTGTTTTTACCAATTTTCCAGAAGATTGATTTAGATTGTTTTATGTTGTATGACTGTAAAAGAACAAAACAGAAAAGGATTCACTAGCTTGATATTTTATTCTGTCTGTGTGTTTTAACTGCTACTCCTTGATACTATTACAAATGACACAAACTAATCCTGATACATTAAACAACATTGTGTCAGACTCTTGACCAATAAAATAACACTTTGATAATAAGAGTGGCTACATTTCCTTCTTTATCTTTCCTCTTTAATATCTAGAGGCATATTTTGACAATGAATATCTCAAGATACTAAGTGTAATGGCTGACAAGAATTAAATCTTAGACTTGTAGACTTTTGTAACCTTTATGATAGTTTGATGTAGTTTTCCTTTCTAATTAGCATACAGATCTAATTATCAGAAAAATCATTTTGATATAGCAAAACAAAGTTGTCTCTACTAAAGCTTTAATTCCTTATGGAGCTTTCAATGAAAGTAGAGTATTTGGTTGAAAAACCGAGCCGGGTAGATTGAATGAGTTGATTTGGTTAATGACCAGTTACAGAACATGCAGTAGGAGTATACAGCAGAGCTGGTGGTTAACACAGACCTTATGGGAAATCTGTGGGCTTGTTGCAGAAGTTGAGAAACATTCAGAGTGTTACTCTGGGGATCAGAGAAAACAAAATCAGAAAGAGGGGGAAGTGTCTATTCTCAGGCGTCAGGCAACAAAAAAACTTGATATTGAATCAAAGACCTTATGGATAGAGTTGCTAGATACATCTTTCCCATAGGTAGAAGTGGCTTGTGGTATGGCTACATATAATTTCTCTATAGGAATCAAGTAAGGGCACCTGAGTGAAGATGAGACCTTGCACTGAGACCTTGCAAGGAGAATAAAAGACGGAGACTTAAAATTCCTAAAATTCCATCCCACTGTTGATATGGAACTTATTTTAGGAAATGGAACTTGCTGGTTGACTATTAATTGGATATTAAAATCTTTTAAATGTGTGCAATGATTGTCTTGGCTAATATTCTAATGATGTAGGATGGTGTGCTTCTGATACATTAATCATATTAGCAGTGAGAATTTAAGTATCCAATAAGACACTTGAAGTAATTTCTGTAAAGTACAATGAATTATCATGATACAATTAGTCAGTATTGTATGGTATGGTGGCACATGCCTGTAATCCCAGTACTTGGGAGGCTGAGACAGGAGGATCACAAGTTTGAGACCAGCCTCAGCAACTTAGCTAGACCTTCAGCAATTTAGCAAGTCCCTGTTTCAAATTTTTAAAAAATAAAATAAAAAGGGTGAGGGGTATAGCTGAGAGGTAGAATGCTCCTGGGTTCAATTCCCAGACCCCCCCAAAACTAGTATACAATATACACTTAATACACAGAGTTTTCTGAAATGTTAGTATATAAAATTATAGAATAATTTCATAAAATATTGATAATCCACATATTCAGTTTAATTAAAAAATTACTAATGACTATCTCTATGGACCTACACATATCTCTATGTACCCACACATGTGTAAATTGCTAATGGATATCTCTATGTACCCACACATATCTCTGTGTACCCACACATATGCACCCACGTGAGGGTAATACAAAAATGTATAGCATAATCCTTATTTGGAGAAGTTTCAGATCAAATGGGTGAACTAGAAAAATGTACAAAAATGTACTTTCTGCATTTTAATATTTTAAGAATGATTATATAATGAGATATGTTGTTACTATAATTATTTAAGCATCCTAAAATGTGAAATGAATTATTTCTCACTGGAAATCAAATTAAAGACACTTGAAATGTTTCTGTCAACATGTGATTTATAATAAATATAACACTAAGGCAAGCAGAACTGTAAGTGGGGTGTTCACAAGTTGCTAGCGTGTACTGGGCTTATTTTGTGGGGTTGTTTTGATGGTGGTGCTGGGAATTGAACCCAGTGCCTCATGAATGCTAAAAAAGGCACTCTACCATGGAGCCATACCTCTAGCCCCTGCTACTCGGTTCTTGAATGTGTAATGCTAGATAAATACAATAGTGCTACTGTTATTAAGTCAATTTGGTTTAAATCTAATTAATATACAACTTATTAAACATACCAGAACATTTTGTTAGAAATGGGTATAAAACGTGACTAAAATTCTCCAAGTAATTGTGTTAGGAATTTTTATTTTACACAGCATGAATCCTAAATATGCGTTCATATGATTGATGAACCATTCAGAACCAATGGTACATTGGGAAAATAACTTTATCCACAGTTAAGCACTCTTTAATAGATTCTTACTCATTGGTCAGTGCTTCTTATTTGCAGCTAAGATTAAATTCTCCAGAACTCTGAGTTCTGCACTGTTAAATCGCCTCACCAGTGGGTGGCAGGCACCTGCTGGCTGATGAGGCATGACCTCAGAGTGGCCTACTTAACCCGCTTGCTCATTTTTCATCTCTAAGATGTGTGAGCAATTCCTTTTCCTTTTTTTACTTACAGATGCTCATTTCTTCTCTTCAATTATCCATTCCTAGGGAAATGTTTAAAATTTTAAAGACCCTTTTAAGAGAAATGTCTGAGTTATTTATTTTTTAAAAGGACATTTAAATAATGCTACATATTCTGTGTTTTCAAAGAGTCTTTTTACAATTGGATTCACTTCCACTGACAATATTAAAATTCTTTTTTCCTTACATGTTTGGGACTCACTATATAGAAAAGTTAAATAATATGGGTGGTCTCTGATTAGCTACCACCTTTTGTGTTCATTTGGAAACTGTGAGGGAACAGGACAATATATTTAGGTCATTTATTTGGCATTTCAGATAATTTTCCAATGAACTACCAGTTAAAAATTTATGAAAGATGATGTTTCTAAGTCTTTTATGCTTAACAGTGTCTAAATAGGATCCTTTCTTTCCTTCTTTCTTTCTTTCATTCATTCTTTCTTTTTTCATCTTTTTTTCTTTCTGTGTGGCTTCTTTCCTGTGGGGGATCCTGTGGAGAAATATTGAAGAGGACTTCCTAGTTCACTTCTTTTTCTCTGTTCTTATCATATATAGACAGAGTTTGGTTCTCAGTTTCAATTCAATGGACATTCACTGAATGCCTACTGTGCAGATAGCTATAGGTTCAGGGTGCCGAGCTAGTGAGACAAGTTTCCTGCTCACAGGGAACCCATTATGTTACAGTATATCCCTCTTTGGACTTTTTAAAGGTTTTCCTTTATTCTTTCATACTTGAAATGCTGTCATAAAGTAAACTGTAAATGACAATATCTTAGGTGTTTATGAACTCCAAAAGCCTAACATTGTGGATGTAGGATTTACTTAAAATATTCAGTCCAAGGAAAATCTCATCAGGCAGCTCAGTTGTTTAGCAAGTGAACTATTAAAAAAAATTACACAATAAATAATAGGTGAATAAATTTCAGTTTCTTGGTTCTTGGAAATACATATGTTGATTCATTTTTGACTGTATATTCATAGATATAAATTCAAAAATTCAAAACTAAATCCTGCTTCCTTTCACTCTCAGCAATTATTATCTCCACCAAACACAGAGCCAACAGGTGAGCAATATTTAAGAAATTTGCTTAGGTTCTTATGGTTAATCAATAACAGAGCTTACATCAAAATCCAGATGTTCTGCTTTTGGAAGCCTAGTTTCTAGGTAGTCAAACCCAGTAATAATTACATAAAAAACAAATTATGACATGATTTGTTAAGCTGAACTGATTAAAACATTTTAGTTAATAAGCATATAGAGATTATCAGAATTCCAAAACCCAAATATTTAATACTATCATTGTAAATATATTTAAGGCACTTCACATGCCACATGATATATATCATTCAGTTACCATAATAATATAGACTTGGGAGTGAATCAAAAATTGTAATACATGAAAATCCTGACCTCATGCAGGTTTGAGCTAGATGTTTTGATTCAGTGGGGTTTATTCCATGGAAAGGATTTAATTATGAAGGATTTACTTTTGTACGTATTGAACAATTCAGTTAGACTACAGTTTCCTCAAAACAGTTGGGCTAAGGAGAATTAATTTCCAGTTTTCATAATTCACTGAAATTTTAAAATTCTGTCTCTATTAGTGTGATCTGTGTTAGGGGAAGTGAAATTAAAAACAAGAGTAGGTAATGTGTTATATTCACACAATCATGGCAAGAACTGGAGGTTTTCCCTTTTGGTGTCTTTTTTAAAAGAAATAAATATGTCACAAGCATATGTAATACACATGTATTTTGATATAAATTTTAAAAATTAGATTATATAAGATAAACATGTTAATAAATCGTAGCTTTGAAAAGTGGTTGATATAGCATGAGTTCCTATTTTGAAAATAACCAATTTGTGTTCCATTGTTTTCCTCTGGTAACTGAATGAGACATACATATCATGGCACATAGGCAATAGATTATAAAACAGATGTCTTTTAAAAATGTGCTGTATCCTACTGGAATCATAATCACAACCATAATCATACCCTTATTTTTCATGATCAAGAAAAGCAGATTAAAATATTTGCATCCATGTGTATCCCTATGAAATCAGAGTTACCAGAGAATGGTACCAAAGGAACTACGATAATTTAGCTACTTGTTATTGGGCTGTGAATGGGTATGATTTCTTAAAGGTATTTAAAATCATGAAAATCTAGAATGTTACCAAATGTTAGATATTTTATAATTGCTACTCTCACAAAGCATATAAGGAAGGTACATATAATTTAAAAATATTTGGCATTTGGGATCCTCTTTTGTAATAAATGTATACAATGAATTTTAAGCTTTGATATCCTAACCATTCCCCCTACTATATCAAATGTTCATACTTTCTTTTAAATTCAGTTTTAATTGTAGATTTACATGCAACTGTAAGTAATACAGAGAGATGACACATGCCCTTTATCCAAGTAATAGCTGGCAATGCTATAAAACAATATCAAGAAATCGACATGGATACAGTCCACCAATCTTATTTGGCTTCCACTAATTTGTTTTCTATCTCTATTATATTATTTGAAAACATTGTGTAAATGGTTTCTACCTTGATTTACTTGTAGATCTTTGAATTTCTCACTCTGTATGCTCTTCGTAATGGTTGTCTGGGTACAGCAACATATGTATGTGATTTATCACAGTGTATTAGTAGCAAGGTTTTGCCACTTGAAGTATAGAAATCTTACTTCTACTAGGTCTCTTTCAACTACCACTCTGAGCATGTCTTGAGTACTCCTTCTCTATGTTGAACACTATCGATATTATTATTTTTGTTTCAATCACCATATAATTTAGAAAACTCAGGAGGAGAAGGATAACGTATATACTCATATTTTTGTTCTTTCTTTATGAGGCTCCAAGATTCCTTCTTTTGCTGGGTGTGGTGGCGCATGCTTGTAATCCCAGTACTTTGGGAGGCGGAGACCAGAGGATCCGGGTTCACGGCCAGCCTCAGCTCGCTCTCTCTCTCTCTCTCTCTCTCTCTACTTAGTGAGGCCCTCTGCAACTTCGTGAGACCCGGTTTCAAAATAAAGTGTAAAAAATAGGGCCAGGGATGTAGTGCGGAGGTAGAACGCCCCTGGGTTCAATCCCCGGTACCACACACACAAAAAAAAAAACAAAACAAGATTCCTTCTTTTGTCACTTCTTTTCTGTTTGAAGAACTTTAAATTTTCTTTAAGGCATCTGCTAAAAGAACAAATGTTCTTAGTTTGTTCTTCTTCTGATAATATATTAATTTTTCTTTGATTCTTGAAAGATAGTTTCACTGGATAAGGATTCATGGTAATTCCTTTCTCTCAATAGTTGAAAAATGTGCCACTCTTCTAGGGTCTCAGTGATTTCAAATGAGAATCCATTGTCATTTGCATTCACAGTCTTAGGTAATATGTCATTGTCTCTGATGCTTTCAAACTTTTTTCTTTGTCTTAACTTTCAAAAATTGCATTCTGCGCCGGGCGTGGTGGCGCACGCTTGTAATCCCAGTACTTTGGGAGGTGGAGACCGGAGGATCCGGGTTCGCGGCCAGCATCAGCACTCTCACTCTCTCTCTCCCTGTCTCTCTCTCTCTCTCTCCTTAGTGGGGCCCTCCGCAACTTCGTGAGACCCGGTTTCAAAATAAAGTATAAAAAAATAGGGCCAGGGGTGTAGCGCTTAGGTAGAACGCCCCTAGGTTCAATCCCCGGTACCACAAAAAAAAAAAAAATTGCATTCTGTATGTTAGTACGGGCTTTGAAATTTTCCTATTTGGAATTTTCCTTGGTTTCTTGATTCGAAATATGCATGCCTTTTGCCAAATTTGGAAATTTTCTAATGATTATTTCTTCGAATAATCTTTCAGCCTCATTCTCTTTCTTCCCTCCTTCTGGGACTCTAATTGAACTGATGTTGACTAGCTCCTTATCATCTCAAAGGCCCTTGAGCTCTGTTGGGATTCTTTTCCTTTTTTTATTTTCCATGTATTTTCTCTCAGTTGCTCAGACTGAGTGGATTCTATTGCTCTAACTTCAAACTTACTGTTTATGTCTTCTGTAATTTCCACTGTAAAATTGAGTTACTCCAGTGAGGTTTTATTTTGGTAATTAAAATTTTAATTTCTATAATTTTGATTTTTATAACTTCATTTTCTTGTTTTCTTTTTAATCTTGTCTGTTTCAAGATGATTAGTAGTGGTTTATTAAAATATTTTTATGATGTCTATTTGAAAATCTTTGTCAGATAACTCTAATATCTGATTCTCATTTAAGTTATGATTTTCCTGGTATTTGGTATGACCAGTGAATCTTTTGTTATTCTTGGGCATTTCAGTTATTAAGTTAGGAGTCTCTGGATACTATTTAAATCTACTATTCTATCTGGTCTTTACCTGTTTAGGTTTAACACACGGGTTCTAGCTCACAATTAGAGACTGTGGTTCTTAAAAAACTTAATTCTCATGGAATGTGTGGTGCTATTTGGTCAGATTGACTCGTGGGGTTCCACTCAGGGTCACACATATCTTTACCGATGTCTCCTAAGAAAACAGAGAAGCTTCCCTAGGTGAGGTTGCCTAGTGGTTCAGGTTGAGTAAAATGTTCTCTCACTTCCCAGGCTGGGTACTGAGTGTGGAAGGATCTTCCACTGCCCTGCTGTCCAACTGTCCACCATCTCTAGATGGGGAAGGTGGGTCTCAGGCCTGATGGGGAAGGGATGACTCTCCTTGTCAGTGAGGTTCCTTTGTGATTCCCCTTGCAGGTGGCCCAGTCTCTACTTGTGTTGTTGGGGAGACCCCCATTTGGTCAGCAGTAGAAACGAGTTTAAGGAAGCTACCTTCTGTTGCTAGGTTGTGGTTGGGAGAAGCTGAGCCTGGATCTTCTTTTACTGTTGTTTAGGTAGCCATTCTGTTGTTCCTCAGGTCCTGGTGTCCCTACTAGTCATTTTTTCCTTTCTGTTTTCCAGAATACTCTTTTAGTTTTCTCTTGATTAATTCTAGATTTTATGTCTTAATAAAGTACATAATGATAGTTAAACATTTTAATTTTCCCCAAAAATGAATCAAGAGGAGCATAATTCAACAAGATTCTTAGAGCTATTCTGTGAAAACATGTGCTGTGTGATAGAAAAGAGATTTGAACCAAAGGATATATTAACACAGAGTGCATCAACCATTCGGGGCCAATTTAAGCCTCGGGTAGCTTACAGGTGCTTTTCAGCTCAATGTCAGCTCAAGTTTAAATAAGATTCAACAAATGTCTTTACTACAGAGAGTTTTTGACATGCCAATATTCTTTGTCGGTATCTTGCAAGACCTGAGTACAACCGAACCCACTTTATTCATAATTTTTCTTGGCACTGGCATTGAGACTTGGTGAAGGAAAACTTCAATATCTACCTCATCCAAAGTATAGTACTAGATGCAATCATTTAATTAGAAGGTTATTTTTGAGAACACTAAAGAGCATCTAATTATTCTTTGATTTTAAAAAATCTGATAAAATATTTCAACATTTTTAAACCTTCCCTTATACTGTTTCAAGAAGTAAGATTTATATGTTGGCCAAATTAAATGTGTACCTTATTGTGTTAAAAAATCCATTCTCTAAAAGTACTGACTGTCTCTAACGTTGTCATTTACGTTTTCAATATTTTCTCTTTCCAGCTTTAAGGGACAATAGGATCGAGCTGGTTCGCGCTTCCTGGCATGAATTGAGTATCAGCGTCAGCGATGTGTCTCTCTCTGATGAAGGACAGTACACCTGTTCCTTATTTACTATGCCTGTCAAAACGTCCAAGGCCTATCTCACTGTTCTGGGTAAGTGCAAGAGAATAACACCCTGTGATCACAAAACAAGAGAAATGTATACTGCTTTGACAACATCAGCCAGTAAGAAAATACATTTTGAAGATCATATTAATGAATGTAGTTTAATTTCTTCTCTGCCACACTATAACAAAAGGCATTTAAGAATCATTTAGCTGTTTTCCCCATTTTATGAATGGTCCAAGGGAGGGACAAAGATTTAAGTCACTGCCAGAAGGCACACAGCCATTTTGATTCTTAGCCAGCAGCAGACACCTATCTTCTTAATTTCCAATTAAATTCCTTTACATCAAATCATCTATATATTGTGTGTATTCTGAACGTTTTAAGAAGTGGCAGAATAGAGAACATAATGAGTTCAAGTTGTGCCTCCCGTGTGTGCCTTCATTTTACCTCATAAGTCACTGGTGGGGGCCTTTCCTAATAACCTGTGACTGTCAAAAGTGACCCCTTTGTGTACGTCAGTGCGTTTAAATGGCCCTGGCATTTCCGCATGTCTTCTTTCCTTTAAAATTTGTATTTTCTAGATTCCTAAATGAAGTACATAATGCCACTTGTGCATGCAGCTTGTAGCTTCTTTGTGCTTTATTCTCTAAGTATTGGGCCATTTTCCCAAAGGTTAAAGTGACATGAAAAAGCAATACATTCATAGAGATTCTGAGGAAATAAAGTTGCAGCTCCCGGCTCTCTGTGATTCCACAGACTTCAGTGCCCCAATCAGCTGAAATTGTTGCCGTTTATTGAAACACACCTGTGTACTGAACAAGTTAGACGAATTTAAAGATTGATTTTTTTCCTCTTAGCTTGCCTTCCTTTTTAGATAGATAAAGGCCCAACGCTGCATTTAAAAGGACTAATACATAGTCTTCTTTCGGGTGAAAATATTAAAGTTAATCCAGCTAGTGAATTGGTTTTGTGCATAGGATATGAAATATGTTTCACTGCAAGTCCCAGTGGGACCATTTTATAAAAATCTTCACAAGTTTACCATTAAGAACAAAATATACCCATGAAAATGGAGTATTTCAAGATAACAACTGCCTAAGGTTAATGTATTATTCTGTAGAAAGCCAACTTGAAACTCAAAGAACAGATGCCTGCTGATTTCAGTTTATTAAATGGAGATATGACATGGATTTTTTTAAAGCAAGAAGGTAATATAAAGGTGAAGACAAGAAAAACCCAACTAGCTATTTAATGGAAATATGTGGATCTTTTATCTTTGTTTTTCTTTTTGTTTTAGTTTGTATTTCTCATATTGGTGCTTTCCAACATACTTAAATTTTAATCTTTTCAAAACTGTATTAAATAGTACAGCAAGAAAGGCTTCAGCCTGCCTTAAGTTTGAATGGTTTTTAAGATATTCTAATAAAATACTACCAAGAAAATGAACTCATATTGCCCAGGAAATGTATGCTTTCTATTTTTAAAATTTCAAAATAATATATAACATGCTTCCTAAAAATGCAATTGCATTTCTTATGTAAATAACAAGAGACATTCTCTACTTTAGAAGAATAAAAAAGGTCAGTATAGGTGAAATTATTGATGAATCCCTTATTCTAAAATTCATTTTCTTGAACAATGTACAGAGAGGATGATAATACCTTTTTAAGCTTTAAGGACTATGAAATCAGGAAGGAAAGGTGCTGTTTTAGTAAAATCAGATGCTGTTTTAGCAAATTTAGCATAATATGCTAAAAGAAAAAAGAAATACGTTTAGTGGATTCCCCCGCAATGTAATCTTACTTCTAAATTCCTATACTTGTACATCTTAAGATATATTGAGTGGTTATTTTTAAGATTTACAAAGAATATTACTGCAGGTAAGTTTTTACAATTTAATTTTAAAAGCTACTTTTAACTGTATTCATTTGAGAAGCTTTCCAGATACTGCGCACACACACACACACACACACACACACACACACACACACGTGAAACCGTTATTTTATTATACAGCAGTTTAAATCATCCCTGGAAACTGATTCTCGCTTCTTTCATTTGCTTATGTTTCAGGTGTCCCCGAGAAGCCTCAGATCAGTGGGTTTTCATCACCAGTTATGGAGGGAGACCTGATGCAGCTGACTTGTAAAACATCTGGGAGCAAACCCGCAGCCGACATAAGATGGTTCAAAAATGATAAGGAAATTAAAGGTAAAGAATGGAGGAAAGCCCCACATGACAATTAATGTACCTAAACTACGTACGTTTGAAAATGGACATCTCACATATTTGCCAAGCCACATTATTGCTTACTTATTAAATGGGATCTATATAAGATTTACCCATTTCTTGTCATGTAATTTCACAAGTTATATTAATATAACCCCTGTGTGCTTCATTTTCCCCTTATATAAAACAAGTCTAAAACTAATATATAACGCATAGAAAGCTGGGGGAATAAATGAGTTAATATATTAAAAACACATAGATTCATGCTTGACAATAGTAAGCACTAACTACATTAGCTATTACTATTTCAGAACTCATATATATTATTTAGATTACAGACAAAATACTGCACAAATTATTTTTCAATGTGTTCATTTCAGAAATTACAAATATCTGAAAATAAAACCAGCTGAACATCAATAAATCTGATTTCTAGTAATTCCCATAGAAGGCAAATGAATTTGCTTCTCTCACTAAAAATGCACAATACTATAAGTAGTTCATAAATCTAAGTTTAAACTCTCATACACAAACACATACACAGCTTTTCAGGGAAGAAATAACTTTATATGAAAAATGGCTGATATGATTAGAATGTTTTGTTTTTTTAAAACTTTATATACAGATATGTTGGGCCTGATGTCACACATACGTTAATATCCAAATATAAGAATTAGTTCCGAAGACTATTAAAACTATTAAAAGTTGCCTCTAACATAGTAATGTTATCAACATAATCTTCAGTGAGACAGGTTAAGGCCAATCATTCTGATTATTTTAACTTGTAATCCTAATAGTTTATATGAGATTATTTAATTCTTAGTAATGGGCATGCAAACACCACAGCTGGGATAATAAATTATAGGGGATAAATTATAGGATTATAATTCATAATTGTTTTATCTATTTTCAATTTTTAATAACTCTCTCTTTGTATTATGCCCCAAAACAGGATCTCAGGATCTTATCTATAATTTAACAATAATCGCTACCTTTGTCTTAGAACTAATAAGTATATCTCAGTAGACCAAGTCTTAAGAAATACAAATTACCCAAAACATAAGTTGGATGTCTTACTATGCTAAATAAACCTTCAGGTTACTCTTTAACCTAATTCTTGTATTCTGACAGGGTTCAATAACATTCATTATAATTCTGCCTCTAGGATATGTTTGTTTAGGCATTTCTGGACTTAGTTAAATCTTCCCTAAATGGACCCTCTATCCTGCCTCTAGAGTTATCTTACTATGACAAGAATCTGTTCCGGTCACTTTTCTGCTTAAGCACTTCTGATGGAAAGCCCTAAACTGCAGGATAAGTTTGAAATCCGCTTTATGTAGCTTATAAGAATTCTCCAGGCAGTGAATTTTTACACATCACATGTGTCTTTTTGTGTGAAGGTCTTGGTTTATGATAGAATGCACTTCTTAAATATGGCACTGCAATGAATTGTTTTATTACCTACACACATGCCTTCCCTAATTCTGACATAATTAATTAGCTAGTTAGCCAGTCTCAGATTTTTAGCATTTTATTTGTGTCTTAAGGGTTTTCTTCTATTTTGTCCTTAGGGAAGTCATAGACTCTAATATTAAGTATTTCATTAATATTAATTGATTGTTTTTAACATTGTAGCCTCTTGAGAAACCCATGATGTACTCAAGTCATTATAAAAGAACTTAATTTTTAATAAATGAGGCCTCTGCTTTGAATGTCAAACACATTTGATCGTATATTGGCGAGGAAGGGGAAGACTTTTTGGTTTATATATAAAATGTGAAAAGTTTGATCTTGTAAACCCCATGCTTTAAAGTCGTCTGCATCAATATCAGAACAAAAATCAAGGCAAAAGCATATGCAAAATCAGCAAATGGCTTTACTCTGTATTTATTCGTTGTAAGGCCCCCCATTTTTGTACTCCAATGCATGAGCATTTATAGAGCATTTATTATCCCTACTCTTGTATTCACCTATATAGCTTTTTCCTTGTTTTAACTCTTTTGTGTGTGCTTATGTGGTTTGTATTTCCAACTAGCAGGTGAACTTCCTGAGTGGTGTAAACTTTATTTTTATAGGCGTACGTATGTAAATGAGAGCAGTAGTCAGTACACAGTGAGCGTCCATTCTGGTTGGTGGGCTCTGGATGTGCTAAGTGAAATGTCATGCTACTGTCCCTTTAAAAAACGTTCCTCCCTGTAAGGAGAGCTCCATCTTTATTTATCTCACTCTGTCTTGTCTTTTCAGACATGAAAATTTGACTTCCTATTAACATCTGTTTTTAGGATAATGTCACTTGACACTTTTAAAAAAGATAATCCCTAGTGTAAAGCACAGGGGAAAGTGAGGATAATGGAATCCAATTAAGTTGAATTCAATAAGAAATTGTTAAAATACCTCCTGATTTCACAGTGTTTCATGGCGTGTGATTGAAGATCCAAATTAAGAAAACAAGAACTGGGATCTGGAGATGCTTAAGATGTCTTTGGAATTATTAAACGAACTATGGAGAATATTTTCCTATAAAAAGAAATGTCTGTACAAATCTTATCTTTTCTCTATCACTAATATAGGAATTTTATTTTCAAGTTTATGGGTAAAACTTACTAGGAAGTACTTCTTTTATTTATTTATTTATTTTAAATTTATTTTGACCAGGAGATTTCCATACTGAATTATAAGGCAGTGGTCCTCAAACTCTTACAGACATCATCCTCACATATGGGGTTTGTTGAATCTTAGATGATAAATCCCTGACCCTAGATTTTCTAGTTGAATAGGTCTGGGGTGGATCCAGAGAATATGTATTTTTAGCATCCTATTAAATATTATTAAATATATGAGTGATACTACTGTTCCTTCTTGAGGACCAGGACCACATTGGTATAGAGAAGGTAAAATAAAAAGTATCAGGAATCTAAAGCTGGGCGTGGTGGCGCATGCTTGTTATCCCAGTACTTTGGGAGGCAGAGACCAGAGGATCCGGGTTCGCGGCCAGCCTCAGCTCTCTCTCTCTCTCTCTCTCTCTCTCTCTCTCTCTCCTTAGTGAGGCCCTCCGCAACTTTGTGAGACCCGGTTTCAAAATAAAGTATAAAAAATAGGGCCGGGGGTGTAGCGCGGAGGTAGAACGCCCCTGGGTTCAATCCCCGGTACCGCAAAAAAAAAAAAAAAAAGTATCAGGAATCTAAAAAGAAATCCTGTCTCTGTTTCTGAGCTTTAGTCTTCTCATCTGCTTTGTGAGGATAATGCTTGCCTCAAACTTGCAACAATTCTTTAGAAGTCAATAGATAAAAGTGTTGTCAAGCACAAGGAATCACTAAATCCTTCTTAGCCACTATTTCCCTTTTCATTATTATTACTATTTTCAGTAAATCATGACTGATAAATATACCAATCTCTAAATTAAAGCTACAAATCTAAACAAATTAAGCAAAAATGTTCTTTCAAAGCATTCACAATTGGGGGATGAACATGCATAAATACACAAAGTGGCTACAGGTTTTGTACCAAAAAAAAAAAAAAGCAGAGATTGGCTCTACTTTGTGGGAATGGTGAAGGCTTCAATATTCATTGCTAAATACAGCACTTAGTAAATATCTGTGTATTGAATAAGTAGGACTTAATGAGTTGAATTCATCATGTGGGTTGGGGCCAACAGTAGATAGTAGGCCATCCTAAGAAAGGAATTTCATGTATCTGTGCAGAATAAAATCATGTGATTAAAGTAACTACAGGCCATTTTCCACTTTCAGAAACACACCATTCCAGACTCTTTCTCTAGACCATAATACCTGTTTATCACAGCCTTCCCTTAAACTGTACCACTGATTTTCTAAATAAACCTCTTATTTTCCCCTAAAAACTAAAAAAGTAACTATGAAATTTATGTGTGATATAGGCTTAGGAGGTAAACAGGGATGCAGGATCCAGATACATCATAGAAAATCTTTTACTCCAGATTAAGGGGTTTAGAATTTATTCTGTGGGTGATGGCAAGACTTTTTTTCTCTATAAGCTTTAAACAGAATAAAATGATCATAATTTCCTCTAACTCTGGGTTTTTTTTCCCTCCATGAGCTGACTCAGACACTCCTTTGGTGCCTCTGGGCAGCTCGGCATCCAAAACCACAGGTGTTTCACGGCAGCCTTTAATCTTCTGGGTAGCAAGGAAGTCTGAATATCTGCCATTTAGAGTGAAAAAGGATGTGTGTTGCCTTCCTAAGTCTTTCGCCTCCCTGAGAGCTGACAGTTATATTAAAATTTTCATTCTATGCATAAGTTTGGTAATTTGTAGTTTAAGCATTTCATATTTCAAAATCTTGAGATTTTTCTCTTCCAGCTAACAGCTTTTACTGTAATGTGTTAGGCAGAATTCTGTAATAACCCTCAATGACCCACACCCTTTTATAAACCCCTCTCCTTGAGTGTAGGAGGGAACTGTGACTATGGTGGTGGTGGCATGACCACCTTGACTATGTTACCTTACATGGCAAAAGGTCTTGCAAATATCACTGTGGGTCCCTTTTGAGTTCATCAAAGGGAGCTTATCAAAAGTGGTTCTGACATAAGAGGTAAGGTCTTTACAAAAAAGGTAGAGTCAGAGAGATCTTCTTCTCTTGGCCTGGAAGGAAACAAAGAGCTATTTTGAACTGTTTATGGGAGCCATGTGGCAAAGAACTCTAGATGAACTCCAGGAGTGGAAAGTAGTCCCTAGGAGTCAGCGAGTGAGAACACTGAAACCTGAGATGTACAGCTGCATAGGAATGAATTTGCTAACTCCCAGAGAAATTGAGGAGGACCATAAAACTCATATGGGAACTGTTCCCCTATCCAACACCTTGATTTAGTAGAGTCCTACTGAGTAGAGGGCTAGACCGAGCCCTACCTGGATTCCCAACTCACAGAAACTGTGAGATAATAAAAATGTGTTGCTTTAATCCACTAAGCTTGGGATGATTTGTTACATGGCAATAACAGGAAACTGAGTTCTAGAAAGGCAGAATGACTTCTCATGGTTACATATCTGCAGAAACCGGGCTTGGATATTTCTTATTCTAAGACCCAGAACTTCAGTTTAGGGAGAGGTCTGAAGACTGGAAGAGTAGCTAAGAGGCATTTCAAGCAGGAGCTAATAAGGTCCTCAAGTAGTAGATGACAATGGAATTGTTTTACAAAAAAGTATATCTGAAAAGGAAGATAAATTTGAGGTGAACTAGAAGAATGATCCTGAAAGAGGGAGCAAAAACAAGGGTCAATCCAGCTGTGGTGGCTCACACTTGTAATTCCAATACTTGGGAGGCTGAAACAGAAGGACGGCAGGTTTGAGGCCAGCCTCAGCAACTTAGTGAGACCCTCAGGAACATAGTAAGATGCTGTTTCAAAAAAACAAAAAAGAAAGAAAAAACAAGGTTCAAAGACTACACAATTCAGGTGCCCTATTCTCCCAGAAAATGAATATTTGTTTATTGGAAATGAGAAAAGCATTAGGAGAAATTAGTTTAGAGACAATATGTTTATTTGCTAAAATATTGAGGTTGAATTAATTATGTAAAAGATTATGCTCAATAAGCTTTTGAAGTTACCTGACTTATGACAAGAAAAGATATTTGGGCCATATGAAGGTCCAACATCCTCCAGTCAGGGTCATTTTTAAGATTTGGCCTTTTAAACTAGTCACTGCTCCTCATGCGTGTAGCATATTTCCAACATCACTCCCCTGGGTGTGTCCTCCTGACCCTGATACTTGTGCCGGGTAAGAAGCTGCCTGTCTATCTAAGCCTGCATTTGTGGTGAGGCCTTGAAATCTGCTGGTACCTAATAGCTTTACCTTTATTCTACAAATTTTATTTACTTGATACCTACCATATTTCAAAATGTTTGGCCATTAAGCTCGAGTTGACTTTAGCTAATGTTTACCTGTGTGAACAGGTTTTTACCATACACTTGAATGTCAATCAAAGATAGTGCAGAAGCTAATTTCCAAGTGGGCTAAATATAGCATAATTTTACTGTAAGCTACTTAGTAAATAACTTGTCAGCATTTGGGAAGATAAGAGTGATTTTCTTAATGCCGTATTTCTCAAAAGGTGGCTCTCAGACCACTTGGATTAGAATCACCTCAGGTGGTAGTTAAAAATAAGAAATGAAGATTCCTGGTCTCAAAGCAGACTTACTAAATCAGAATTCCTTGGTGTCAGGCTTAAAAATTCTAATATTTTTCAAGTACCTCTGATGATTCTTATGCTCAATCAAGCTTAGGAATCCATAGGATTAGAAACTAGTAAACAAGGTATTAATAGTTATTCAGGAAAGTAAGAGAGGGAACCCTAAACTACTAAGTTTAGAAAATAGCTCTTAATATTTTGCTTTTTGTAGGAGTCTGTTCTTAGAGGTATGTTATCCAAAATGAATCAAAAGGTACTTTAGTATTTTAATGTTTCAAAAAATATGCTTTAACCTAGATCTTAGCAATATTATTTAGCTATATAATTCTTATTTCCTTGTTTCTTTCTTTATTTTCAATTGAACTTATATGGAATTGACTTTGAGAGATGGCAGATTACATATTTAATTTATATACATTATTTGATGTTGCAAAACTAGTTTTAGCTTAATGACTCAACTAACCTCAGTCATACAAAACCTTCAGTTAAGCAATTGAAATATTAACATGTAAATAAGAGATTATGAAAGCTCTAATGCTAAAGGTACAAGAAATAAAAGGAGGAGAGCTATGTATAACTTGGAGTTTAAAGTCCTTGTGTTGCACATGATAAAGATCAATGAAAAGTTTTATTATTTAAACTAATAGACTATACCATCAATTTATTAATTTTTATCATTTTTTGGTTTATACTTACCAATTTGAAATGCCCTTGCTGCAGAAGTTAAGGCCATACTGGACACTGTTTCAAATGAGAAAAAGGAACAGCACTAATGATAGCTCTGTGTCTGATGTGTATGTTTGTGCATGTCTGTATGCATGTGAGCAAAAACCTGTATACCTGCTGGAGGCGCTTTTTGTTTTGTTTTTTTGTGGCACTGGAGGATGGAAGTCAGGGGCATTCTACCTCCAAGCCACACCCTAGGACTATTTTATTTTTTCTTTTGAAACAGTGTCTCACTACATTGCTGAAGGCCTAGCTAAGCTGCTGAGGCTGTCCCCGAATCTGTGATCCTGTCTCAGCCTTCCAAGTACTGGGGTTACAGGTGTGTACCACCACGCCTGGCTGGAGTTTTCTAACTGCTGTGAAATATATTACCTCAATATGTACTATGTTTAACAAACATAGGTGTGCTATGTTTAACACATATAGATGTACTATGTTTACTGAATGTGGGAAAGAAAATGCATTTATGTAAGAGTAATATTCTCTACTTCCTTGAATCAGGTTGTTAGGAATCTGATATACATTGTGGTAAGTTAAGATGTATGATATGTCTCAGAGCATCTACTAAGACTATAACCCAAAAATGTAGTTAGCAAATCATTAAAGGACTAGTATGTTAACACTAGAAAAATACTTAATCCAGAAGAAAGCAGTAGAGGAGAAAAAAAGGAACAAATATGACATGAGACATAAGACAACAAAATGCAAAATCCTAGATGAAAATCAACCTGTATCAATTATAACATTAAATGCAAATGACTTAAATAATCCAATCAAACACAGAGATTATAAGGCTATTTTTAAAGAAGATTAAAACATAAGCTTTCTATAGGAGACACACATTAGATTTAAAGATATGACTAGGTTGAAAATAAAAGAATGGAAATTATATGCAAATGGCAACCATAAGAAAGCTAGACTGGATATACCAGTATCAGACAAACCATCTTTTAAAGAAAATATGCTATTAAAGAAAAATAAATTTCAGAGTGGTAAAGGGAATCCACTAAGGAGATATAACAATTTAAAATGCAGATATTTCAAAAGTTTCCCACTTGCCTGCTGCTCATAGAGTTTGCTTAGGTGCATAGACATTTTTATGTTTTTTTATAAAGTTGATTCTAATGGATGAACTTTAAAAATATTTTATCTGCCATCTTTAATCATTTTGGGGCCTGCAATAAAATATTGTTTTCAATACAGTTGAGAAAGACCATTCTAATATAGACAAATACAGTGTTTACTCTAAAGGATCTGGTTTAAACTCAGATAATATTTTCATTTATATTTTCCAGTCTAATGATGTAGCCCTTTTGATTCAGCTTAGGAAAAAGTAGTCCAAAAATATGCCATCTTTTCCTGGAAGAGGTTACATGTGAAAGTTGACTTTTCACAAGCACGCTTTTGGTTAATGGCCCGCAGACTCATTTGAGCTACTCCCCAGTAAGAAGAGGTTATTGTAGGTTTGGTCTGACCATTACTAAGTGGAAGGAGCAGGCAGAAACCTAATGATAAGCATGAAGTTTATCCCTTGCATATAAAGAGTGTGCTGATGGGCCAGCCTCACAGGGACCTGGCTCCTTTCTGTCTCTGCTTCAATTGCACCCGGTTGGCAGCTTCTTCCTCTCTTTTGCACATCATTTCTTTGCCTCATGTATCATGTTCTTTCATTAGATTGGCTAAACTCTGGTATTTACAGAACCTGTGTGGGATGTACGTGGGTGTACACCTACATGTGTGTGTTCCTAGCTTCTGTTTCTTTGAATTCTTCAAGCTCTTAACTCCCATTAAGGAGCATGATGTTGGAGAATCGGAATCAGGCTAGGTGCACTGTGTTTGGAGATAAGGTTTCATGCTGGCCACCCTAGACGTTGGATATTCTTGGGCCAGGTACCTCTGCAGGGTAAATCATGCCTGATTGGAATCACATGTTATAGAACATGGGAAGCTATGGGTAAGGAATGCCTAAAAGAAAATTATATAGGACAGGGATTTATTATTAAGAGGCAATCCTTGAAGCCGGGTGTGGTGGCATATGCTTGTAATCCCAGTACTTAGGAGGCTGAGGCAGGAGGATCGCAGGTTCAAACATAGCCTCAGCAAGTAGTGAGATCTCATCAACCTAGCGAGATCCTGTTTCAAAATAAAAATAAAGTAAAATAGAGCTGAGGGTGTACCTCGGAGGTAGAAGACCCTAAGGGTCCCTATTAAATATTGTTTTCTGGAACTAGACTTGCAATAGGATGCTAGTTCTTCCATCCCCGCCTTTCTGGAACTTTGTTTTTATGAATAGAGTGTAAACTGAGCACAAAGTGTCCAAAATAAGTTCCACATATTACCCAGAGTATACCTTCACAGCTGGATAACAAGCTGTATAAGTCAATAAGAGGAAGGGCTTGTTGGAATTGATAAATGCTGCTTTTAAGCTTATTGTTTAAGCTCTACTATACTGGAGCAGAAATAATAAATAATATTCACATTTCTACTGCTTGTTAAAAAAGTGTTAATAAAAATATATTGGGGACAAGTTAATCTTGTCTCCTAATTATTGCAACAGTTTATTAAAATTATTTGAGTGGTTACTTTTTTCCCAAAAATAGTCTATCTTCCATAATTTTTTCTTACTTTTTTTGGTACTGGAAATTGAACCCAAGAGCTTTCTACCTCTGAGCTACACACTCAGTCCTTCTTATTTTCTATTTTGAAATAGGGTCTTGTTAAGTTGCTGGGGTCTAGCTAAGTTGCTCAGGCTGGCCTCGAACCTGTGAATGTGTTGTCTCAGCCTCTCGTGCTGGGTTTACAGGCATGTGCCACCATGCCTGGCTTTCCATAATCTTTTGAAAGAGATTTCTGACTTGGTGAGGCTAAAAGAACAAACTCAATATTGTTAATACTTAAACTAGTATCCTTGGTATTTTGAACTTACCTATAGTCTTTTTAAAATATTTTTAATTTTTATTTATTTATTTTTGGCACTCTGGATTGAAACCAGGGGTGTTCTACCGATGAGCTACATTTTAGTCCTTTTCTAAAAAATTTTTGAAACAGGGGTCTTGCTGAGTTGTTGAGGGTATGGCTAAGTTGCTGAGGCTGGCCTCAAACCTGAGATCCTCTTCTCTGAGCCTCCCATGTACTACGATTACAGGTGTATACCACCAGGCCTGGATAAAATATTTAAATAATATATTTTTAAAATATCTACTTACCTAAATGAACAGACACTTTTTTCTTACTAAACTTTTTTTTTTTTTTTTTTTTGCGGTACCGGGGATTCAACTCAGGGGCATTTTACCTCCGAGATACACCGCCGGCCCTATTTTTTTATACTTTATTTTTGAAACCGGGTCTCACGAAGTTGCGGAGGGCCTCACTAAGTAGCTGAGGCTGGCAGCGAACCCGGATCCTCTGGTCTCAGCTTCCCAAGTACTAGGATTACAAGCGTGCACCACCACGCCCGGCTCTTACTAAACTTTTATGTGAGAAATTAGGCATAGTGTCAAATACTTAGCAAGATTTCCAGTTTTTTGCATGTAGAATTAATGAAATACTTGGATGAAAATGGTCTCAGACTTTACCTTAATAATTTTTAAAGGAATGGTTGTTCTTTGCTGGATACTTTCCTAGATTGGGAAAAACAGTTCTTGGTATTCTTCTAAAGAAGAAAAAACACTAAATATAGAATTAAAGAAATAAATAAAATTAAATATAGAATTATATTTAATCACTTGGCAGGAAATGATCTAAGAGTTAAAACCAATAATTTTCAAAGGTGATGACTCACATCCTTACAGATTGTTCTCCTAGGCTGTGCAACACAGTCCGTAATGTTCTTCAAGGATCTTCATTTTAATACATAGTCAATGTTGGTCCCGTAGCATCAAGCAATGGCTAAACAGGGTCTAATGTTTTTGAGGAATAGTGACTCTTTATTTCTAACTCATTTTTTTCTCAAATGATTTGCAGAAGTACAAAAAAAAATAGATTAACTAACATAAAAACCATAATGATACTGAAAATGGAACAATGACCAAATTAGCATAGAAAAACAAGATAAAACCTAAAGCAAGATTAGTAGCAAATTATCTTTATAAAGATGTTCACATTTATCAATGGTAGATCACAAACTTTTATTGGTACTTTTAGCTACTACAAACAAAGAGATATGATTAGTTCATTATCATGCCCGCAAACATTTTCTGTTACTGAGAGGAGAGAGCCTTTCTCTCTGAGTCCATATACTTCAGTGGTGTGTTCATATTGGATGTAGTCCTTACCAGGATATGCACACGAAGATTCATGCACTGTTTTTGTAGCACTTCTGAATGTAGACCCGTGAGAGAGAAATGTGATAAAAAGTGCCAGTGTTCTACCTTGTCTGGATAAACTGAAAGAGATTTTAGAATATTTAGATGCATGAAGTAACCCCTCTTGATCCTCAATAAACCCCATTTCTCTTTGACCTTTTGAGATCTATGATCAAGAGCTGAGTTTCAGTGACAGCCTGTGCTGAGAGGAAAAGCTGTTTTGTGTTGTCAGTTAGTGGTTGGGCTATCCCTTTAAGAATCACTTAAAAACCAGGATTATGACTGACACTCCGTGTGAAAGTTGAAGACTGACGAGGGGGATATTTAAGTCCTACTGTTTATGTAGGACATGGCCTTGTTATGCTTGGTCTGGAGAACATTTGAAGTTTTGTTTGAACCTTAAAAAAGTAACAAGTTATGTAAAATACCTTTAAATACTCAATCTTAAGATAAAAATCAAGGATTGACATTCCTTCCAAAACAAGTTTTAAAATGTGCTTCTAAGTTATTAAATGAGTTCTCCAGACAGGGTGACATATATATGACCAAATCCCCCTTATCTTTTATTTTTAAATAAAATACATATAAATATATAAAGCATATCTTATATATTTATATATGACATATAGATAGATAGATAGATAGATAGATATGGGGAATTCGGTTATCTTCTAAAAATGATATATTTAATTTTAGATAATTTAATCTATAGAACTGCTTAGTGTGATTATACATGCCTGGTTCTCCACTAAGTTCCCACCTACCTGATAATAAAGCCAGGTCTCATGTAATGTGCATATTTTCTGTTCTCCATGACAAGAGGGCACACATCTAGCTCACTGTAGATGGAATTATATAACGTTAATAGTAGACATGTAGATTCAGAAGAAATTCCTTGATTTCTCCCACTGAAATTAAAATATCATCCATCATCAATTACTTTTAAAACCCTGGCTGAAAATAATACTAAAGTTCCATGCTACATAGGCACCAGTTCCAAGGGTTAACAGTGAAGCCTGCTGCTTGGCTCATGGCCAGAGAAATCAAGGCCAAAATAGAAGACTACTCCTAATATGCGACAATTCCCAAGTGCTATATCCAAAAGGTACAAAGTTGGGCTCTGTTGGTGTGGAGCAGCTGTGTCTAAGTCCTGCCTTGTTCCCAGTGTGACCTATTAGCCTTACAGTGGATTAGAGAGAAACCAGCCCTCTCTGGGTGCCTGGCTGATACAGAGGTCTGCTTCAGGATCCAGGGAAACCATTTCTCTTTACAAAAGTGGAAGTATCTTCTTTTCAGGTCTGTCTAAATGGCATCAAAATCACAAAAGTGAGGAGAGCAAATGAGTCAGAATAGTTCAGATTGTACTGCTCAGGGTGTGCTCCAGCCACTGTGGAGACAAGGCAACTTCCCTACGAACTTCACTTAAGAGGATTTTCTTTCTAAATCTCTAGGCTAAAAGTGGTCAGGAAGTGGATACAGAGGCAGGTGGCCTAGTAATAAAAATCTAGAAAGACGGATATGGAGATATCTCCTGAGATCTGACCTTTTATGAAGAGATTTGAATGTAAAAAAAGAGAGTAGATAACTGGTTGCTTTGTTTCCCAGATAACTTACCTAAAGACTTTAAGGGCTCCAGCAGTCTAACTCAGACTTATACCTGTAATTCTTTGACACCTTAACTCTTGGTAAAACAAAAGATATAAAATTCTGAATATAAGGAGATTACTATTCTACAATCCAAGTTTCATAAAATATAACATAAAAACTCATAGAAATTTCTTTATTTTGAGACTATACCAAGAAACGTTCAGGAAAATTTTGTTGTTGTTGAAAAGCATGCTTAAGGAATGTTCTCTTAGGTACATTTAAAAATGTTTTATTATAAAAAAATTGCTGAGCCAGATATGTTGGCACACACCTGCAACCCCAGTACTTGTTTGTGAGACTGAGGCAAGAGGATCACAGGTTCAAGACCAGCCTCAGCAACTTAACAAGACTCTTAGCAATCTAGTGAGACCCAGTTTCAAAATAAAAATAAAAATAAAAATAAAAAAGGGCTGGCATTGTAGTTGAGAGGTAGAATGCTCCTGGGTTCAATCCCCAGTACCACACACACACACACACACACACACACACAAGTCTGACACATACAAAGTAAACATAGTGAGACAGAATGCAGTCATCACCCAGTCTTAAAATTATCAACATTCATCTTCCATTGTTTCATCTGTAACACTCTACCTCCTCCTTACTCAATTGCTATTATTATAATATTTTTACAGTTCTTATGTTTTAGGTAAAATGGCCATATATTAAAATTAACTAATATAAACTGATTTTTTTCACAAATGGATAAACCAGGATAGCCCATATCCCTATTTGATATAGAGTATTTACATATCCCCAGAAAATTCTCCTGAATTTCCTCCCAGCCAATTCTCAATCACCATCCACAAAGCGACCACTCTTCTGGTTATTTAAAACAGGTACTGAAATGTCCTCAAGGTCCACTAGAGGAAGATGGAAAATTGGCTGCAAGGATCATGAAGGAAAGAAATTCTACAAATGCCTTTGTTTATTGTTGGTTTTCAATTTTGGTTAACCATTGCACCAACACAATGTATAACATATGTTCTATAATGTATATTTTTTAAAAAACATAAAATATATATGTATGTTTTGTGTTTAAAAATAAAACATATATATGTATGTGTACCCATATCCGTAAATATATTTAATGTAGTAAAGGTAGAATGAAAACATTGGATGAGAGGCAATTACAAAAGAAAAAGAGAAGTATGAAGAATAAGCCCCAAGATGCCCCCTCCATCCTTTGGCTGTATCCCTGGTGTCAATGAATTCACTGTATCCTGACTCCCCAAAATATGCTCTGTGGGCCAGGGGCAGACTCCCAGGCACCACACCCAACCAACAGAATGAGAATCTGCATTGTAACAGGCTCTGACAGCAACTGGTGCACACATTCCATTTTGCCACGTTGCTGGATCACAACATAACGTAACTGACATACCACAAGGAATGGAGATTCTAGAACAAGATTTAATAGGAAACAAGAACACACATGGAATCAGAAAATAAACTGCTTAAGAGACAGAAAGTTTCAATTGTTTCTGTAAGTGTCTAAAATATCAGTTATTTGAAAAATATAGAAAGTTAAAAGAAAGATTTTTATTCCATTTCCTGTCTACCTGTTTGGGAAAGGAAGTCACCATCAAATAGGGGAAAAGGTATTATGATTGGTTCATCTCAATTTTTTTCCATTCATCTTATGGCTTTTAGAACCTTATTAACTGTCAAATAAACCTATAAAAAGCAACAAATTATACTTTTTTTATTTTATTTGAGTGATGCTCATTAACAGTTTATGTTATATATACTTGCCATCAAATTTTATGTCTCCAATTAATATTACATAAAATAGTATTCTTGTAAAGGAAACAACTAAAATAAGCAGATGTGTGGGTTCTTAAAATGCAGCTGTTGTTAAGATTAAACAATTAGAATCAGTATTTTAAATATTTTTCATATATTGTATAATTATAAACGTGCATTGTTAAGATATCTAAATTTTCTTTGACACTGCTTAGAGCTAGAAACAAGATTGGGAATGGATTTATAGGAAAGGAAATAAAATATAAAAACATGCAACATTATTGTATGAATTAATGAGACAGAAAATTAAAAGAACCTCATAATTTGTAATATTAATAAAGAACTATAAACATTTTGCATTATTCTTTCATAATTTGACTTAAAGGAATTCATTCTGTTTTAAAGTATATCTAGTTTTCAAATGAAAATATCAGTAAATTGAAGGCAGAATTGAGATATTCATGCTTCTTTCCTTGTTACAAACTTTAGAGATTTTCTTTTTTTTGCAGTACCGGGAATTGAACCCAGGGGTGTTCTACCTCCGCGCTACACCCCCGGCCCTATTTTTTTAATACTTTATTTTGAAACTGGGTCTCACAAAGTTGCGGAGGGCCTCACTGAGAGAGAGAGAGAAAAAGAAAGAGGGAGAGAGAGAGAGAGAGAGAGAGAGAGCTGAGGCTGGCCGTGAACCCGGATCCTCCGCTCTCTGCCTCCCAAAGTACTGGGATTACAAGCGTGCGCCACCACGCCCGGCTTAGAGATTTTCTTATTCTCTCAAATTGCTTAAGATCTTTAATCCTATTTTTGGTATAAATTGAAATTAGCTATTTTTCTTATATGTGATCATAATCATAGTCATATATGTTTTCAAGAACAAGATATGTAATATTTATTTGTAATATTTATATGTAATATTTATACTTCACATTTATTTTATTTTTTTGTTTTTAGAATCAATCAATAGGACCAAGTCATATTTCTCAGGAAATAATCAGAATTCAATGAACCTTGCATATGTCTACTCATCTATACATCAATTTCAATGTTATTTCGAAAGTAAAATCTTTGCAGAATGCAGAAAAATGGAAAAACTAAACTAAGATTAGTTGTCTCTTGTCACTAATATATTGTTAAATGTTTCTCAAATAAATTATATAATGCCTAATAAAGTAAAATATTTTATGAATTTTATCCAAAATAACTCATTTCTAGAAAAACATAATTGTTCATTTGATTTGAATGATGGGAAGAAGTGAGAGAAAACTGAACACATTTTTTCTCTCAACTACATTTAAGATCTTGGTATCTTAACCTTAGTCTACCATTTCCATTTCTAATCTGTTAAATTGCCCTCTTCTTATCAGTGACTTCAGACATGAGAAATTACAAATTAAGTGAAAATATTATTAAACATCTTTTTCACACAGAACAAATAATTCATAAGTGCATCATTTAACAATGGATGGTGCTGGGCGTGGTGGCGCACGCTTGTAATCCCAGTACTTTGGGAGGCGGAGACCGGAGGATCCGGGTTCACGGCCAGCCTCAGCTCTCTCTCTCTCTCTCTCTCT